>QLOI01001770.1:0-14449 GCA_003313605.1 Tuber umbilicatum | reverse complement strand
GTCACTTCCACTGGGGGGGGGGTCTAATATGGCTTATTAGCAATGAAAGGCAATGATCGATATTTCATCGGTACTAGGGTTTAGAGTTGGTACAACATCCGTAGCTTACTCTACCGGTAAGCCCGGCGCCACCGGTAACCCCCTTTCACCCCTTCCCTTCATTTGGAAACCCCAGCTCACTAACTTACTCGAGCACGGGAGGCGGGCGGGAATGACAAGAGCAGCCGGGGCCGGGTGAAGTAGGGTAAGGGTTAACGAAGTTGTCCGGAGGGGTATATTGGTCTAGAAATGAGGAGTGGTTAGCCTCCTGCCACCATACTAACTACTAAGTGTTGGATAAGGTTGAATGAGGAAGGATGATTATTATTTCTCAAGTGGAGCCTGCTAGCTACATACAGATCTCAGCCTTTGTGCGTCCTCCGTTGAACCCTCATCCATATATGCGTACCCTCAAAACCACCGTCAACAACTTAGGTGGTTGCCCGTACACAACACCACTCAACACTAAGCAGTACTTACTACCAGTAGTAGGCATGCCAAAATGAGCACCAGAGAACGCGCCCGGGCTGGCGCCGATGGGGAAGAAAGCACGGCTAGACGGGAAGAGGTCGCAGGCACAGCAATCTTTTCGGCGCCGAGTAAATTTGGGAACGGGAATCAGGTTGTGCTTGATGGGGGGCTTTCAGCTACACAGTGGGGAGGCCACATTCATACATGAAAGTTCTACCCGGAGACTACTACTAGTGTAATCCCAGGGTTGGCAATGACTCGAGCATTGGGCTCGCTCAGCTATGGGGCGTTGCTCCCGAAAAGGGCTATAGGGTTCGTCTACCTATCAGCAACCAATCACCATTCATTATTGGTTCTCTTGACCAGTACACAGAATTACCGTATCATACTCCACAAGGTGTTGAATTTCTGTCTATTGTCTTCCATATGTTCGCAGACTACGGCTTTGTCTAAAGCGTTCCTTTCCTAAATCCGGTTCTTTCATTTGGTTGCATCCTTTGTAGTGGTGAGACATTGTCGGTTGGGTGACAATTATTGGGCGGCTAGTTCGTATTGGCTAAGCTTCATGGAGATCTCCAAGATTGGAGGCGTATCCATGACGAGTACCTATGATGCGTTCTCAGTTGGAGGCGCACCATAGGTCACTCCAAGGTTCCTTTTTATGATGCATGATGTCACTGTTGTTTTCTATATAGGTTCGGCCTTTTGGCCTTTGCATCTCAACAAGTAAGAAAGAGAGTGCGAGCAGATGTTCTGCGAAGTCTCTACCTTTTCACTTTTCCGTATTGGTGCATGAATTTCAACATAAGGCAAAGTATCTATACCGAGTGATAGAGCATGAACACTCAAGCGAGAATCCATGGGCGGAAAGGACTGAGGCGCGACCGCCGTCAGCCATTCCCGTACCCAACAGCAACAGTAAATCCTCCAGCACTCGCACTAACCCCCACTCCCGCCTCTCCTGGCACTAACTGCTCTGCCAAGCCCAAAATAAGGCTTTAAGCCTCATCCTATCACACCACCCGAGTTCAATCATTGACAACATCATCAGCCCAACACCCGCTTCACCCCCTTACCCGGTTTTTTCCTTACCATTATCACCGCTGTCTGCCGCCCACAAACAGAGCGAACACAGGATCCAGGCCAAGTGAATTATCGTAGATGACAGAATGTCGGTGCCATGCCTCCCACCCCCGGAACTCCCGCTCGGCTAGCTATTCTCAAACTTCACGGCACTAGACTCTACGCTGGCGGGACCACTCACAGATCAGACGTACGGGATAACCAAATTCCAGGAATGGCGGTTCAGGGTTACGTTGGGTGTGTTACTATTGAAGTGATAGTATCTCCCCTCCCCCGTCCCCCGCTCCCACCTCTAGGGTAAAAATGAAGAGGGATGAAACTGATGGGTTTTAGCTCCTAAAAAGAAGGGCCGGAATCTTCAGCGCGGGGTTCCCGATCGGTCACAAGTTCACCGCGGGGGCCGAATCCCCCATCTTCACCTAGCGCGGCTTTACTCTTGGGGTCCGCGGCTGTCCCAGCGTCGGGTACACCAGCGAAGGGACTCCCGGGATTGCGTAAAAACTAATCCGCGATTTTCCCTAGAGGAGTAGCGCCTGCTAGCGAATAAGCCACCGACGGTGCAGGGGCCGAGAGTGATGACCATCGGGACGGAGAATACTTGAGATACATCGCTCGTCGGGATCCTCATGGTGCACGCCGTCAGGCAGGGGCCGAAACCGGATGTTTTGAATGTGGATTCGAAGGAAGGTGTTGGGTCTACCCTGGACATTGAGTGCCGCCGGTTTTAGCACGATAATGAACACCGAGGAGGAGCTCGAGAGTAGCCCTACTAGCAGACCGAGTCCTGTGCCCGTGATATTGCCATTGGTGTACTATCATGGTCTAGAAACACCAGAGGGGAATGCAAAACTATATAAGGCACTTGTATCGAGGATGGCAGTTGCCATATACTCAAGGCTTTCAGGAGATGACCTAAGTCCACCCCACCCGTCTTCCCCGCCTCCGTGGATAAGGCTAGCACAAAACACCCCAAGACCGCTCTAGAGAGAATCGTCAACACCCCAACCGACAACCTCCTGTATCAGACCATCTCCGAGGTCTCCATCACACCTGCGGTGGTCCTCGGCAGCGAGCTGCTCTACAGCAACATGTTCCAGCGCTTCGATTACCCCATTTCCATAATCAAGCTCAGCACATCCTGCGGCTGCCCCGACCGTGACCCCGACCAGCTTGTAAGGAATAATCCCACAAGGCCAATTCCGGGAACTTAGAAAGATTGATGCATTACTGGTATATTACTGTACTTGTGGAGTCTCGGCGGGTAAGCGGAACAATTTTATCAGGCCAGTGCTCAACGAGAAAAATCAAGCCAATGTAGGTTCGTTCACTAAAATTTGGTGGAACCTTGCGGAGAGAGATGGGAGTGGAGGAAAATGTCCAGTACAAGGGCGTCAACCACTCATTCCAGGCTCTACACTCCCAACGCGCCCGCGCCGGAACCACGATAACACAACCTAGCCCCCACTCCCAGGCCCAAGCGCCAGCATTCATTCACACATTTCATCCGAATCGAATTATGTATTAGGGACCGCTTTGGAAATTAGAAACAAATCTATCATCGAAACTCAGAGGCTGGTGCAATAGAATTCATAAGCAGTGTATTGCGTAGTACTGCATCTGGATTTCTGGGACCCCGGATATTGAGGTACCGCCACAATGGCGAAGTAGATATGGACATAGAACCCAAGACATAGTAGATACCTCATGTGTTTTATCCTCTATAACTTCATTTCATTCCCTCTTTGCCTGCTTTTCTTTACTTTCCTCCTAAAATGGTGTCATTATTATTGGCCCTCATGAGGATAATACCACAGTACTAAAAAAAAAAAAAAAAACTAGAACCCCAGGATCGGAGTGACCAGCATCGGTTGAATATTCCTCGCTTATTCTATGGGTCTATAAATGTCTTTAGATTTACTAAAAGTATGAATGGAGCGGTCAAGGAATCGTTTTATGGTTGTGGTTGGTAATAACATTCGCGAGGGGTAAGTTTGCGATACTTTATGGTTAATCTCTACAATAATGACTCATGTACTATCGCATGAGACCATGTATCAGCCGTCACGGGTGATCACTCGGGTGAGATCGCTTATCTTGGTTCGTTATGTGCTCTTGTAGACCGACTTTTGCAACCAGATCAGTCCCGGATCACACTGTTATATGATAATCCTCGGTTCTGCGCTTACCACGCAGGCGTATAACGCCCAGCGCCCTTCTACCCCCTTGTGCAGTATCACCTATACCCCGCTATTGAATCCTGCTCATCCTGAACCCAATTTCTTCTACTTTCTGATCACTGACCTGGAACAGTAGCTTACCCGAGCCCCCTCCCCCAATGGTGCGTGATAACCACTGGTACTGATAACCCCAAATTAACCTTATGAGGCCTTCTTCGCCCGCTAGCACACGACCAACTCTATGTCATTACCTCCGGAGGTAGATCCGTCAAACTTGGATGCGCGGGGGTAGAATTTCTTGTGGCCTGAAGGTGTCGTGAGAAGGGGATCTGGGGCCAGACGTTGGGCTTGGCTAACACGGTATTGAGGTCTGATCTGGTGTTGCTAGGCTCTACGCTAGATTTTCATCGTGGCAATCAATTATGTCGTCCATGCAGTCCACTAGGAATTCTGCTGTCCAGTAGTTGGACGTCTTGGCGGGCTAATTCTTCAGTTGAGGAGTTTCTCCAGTTGGCAAACACCGGTGTCGCGGGGAAGATTTATAAAGCTTGCCTGCGAACCACTATGCTAAGGTTTGTCATCCCTTTCTCCTTAATACCCATCTATATACACTTTGCCAGACCAAAGCTGAACCCCCAGACCTTGGGGCGGCCCACCATCTTACAACTTTAAACACTTCCATGAAAAAGCCGATTGAAAGTAACCCCGGGCGGTGCCCCACACACAGCCCGAACCAAAGAGCTCGGAGACTCACCTAACAAATTCCTCGGCGCTTCAAACCACTGCTCCAGCACGCTTGTGTGCATCCCGGTGAAGCGTGGCATGCTTTTAGTCGGATGCTTCCGCTACCATTAATGGATGAGCGGGTGGTTACCGGGTTCTGGTATGATAGCTTAGTTGGTAGGGGAGAGTGTAACAAGATTGTGCCCGACTGAGTGCTCCAGTGGTTATGTTTCGGCGGACTATGGCTAGTCGAGTCCTCTTTCCATCTCTACATCCGCCGCTGGAAAATAATAAAAAGAAATTACAATCAAGGTGGTGGGGGTCTTTAATTTGAAGCAAGAGAGATCCCTAGTATATTGCCGTCATTCTACCATACCAAGCACCCACTTAAAACGTAGAAATGAAGAAAACACCCTCTAGACCCAGCTTTGCCTATCCACCCACCTACGAACTACACCCCCAACGCCCGGAATATCTCTCAACACAGCTCCAACCTCCTCGCCAATCGGGAACCTAACTCTCCCCCGCCCCCGCGTCGTTTCTCCACACAGAGAACCCCAGATTTGACTAGTCCCCGTACCGCAGCTTCTATTTCACCAAATCTTGGTCCGTTACGAAGGTCTTCCTCCGCAACGCCCTATGTTCGAACGATTTTTTCTGCCTCATAAAGGATAGTGCGGGGAACAACACCACCGACCCCCTAGCGACGGCTACGGAGTAGCAAGGCCGTGATAAATATCTTGGAGGAAAGGAAGGTGGTTTTCAGGAACAATTGGGGAGCGAACGAGGTCGCTTCTTGGATTGGCTGTTTGACAACTGCAATGGTTACTCCTCCACCAACTTTGAGGCCGTGGCCACAGGATGGGGAGATGTCCCCTCCTTCCTCTGGGGTGGTGAACAGTGTTCCCAACCGTCCCGGCCGTCCCGGGCAGGGTGAGTACGGACGGCCGGGCACGGCGTCCGTCTTTGATGAATATCGCAGTCCTGTAGGTGACGGCCGTGCCCTGTAGTCTTTTTTTGGGAAATAGTAACTCCCAGTATGGCTTCGCCATCTTTGGAATTGAGGGGCGTTGATTCAGGGCGAAATTTAATACATGAGAGTGGAATCAAAGTGATTCGTTTCTCCATGGTCCGGACAGCATACTCATGCGATTCAAAAATGAAACATAAACTAAGACACCTATAGGGCCCGGCCGTCTGTCCCGGGCATGGGTCCGGACGGACTACAACCCGGCGTCCGTTCCGGGCAAAGGCCTCAAACATGGCGTCCGTCCCGTCCTAGGCGAAAGACGGACGGACTGGACGCTTGGGAACACTGGTGGTGAATTGGGTGCTTGCCCGTCACCTTCTTAATTGGAGGTGTATTGGGCAATCTTGACTCCATGCCTGTATATATCAAAGGGGTTTCTGGCCCGCCGGGCACTGTGGCCTCCCTGTCACTAGCGACAGACAGGATTGAATAATCATCATAGGTTGCGGATCGGTGCAGTCAGGAAATGTGATTCCGGCAAGACCTGTTAACTAAATAGTTAGATTTCTCAATAATTAAGGGCGTGCCAGCCAACCCAATCGTGGTGATTTTTATTGCTCAATGTTCTCCCGGAAAGGTCAATGGTATTTGCAACGGCCAAACAAGAAGCCTGGTATACCGTCCCCCGGGCCAGTTGAAAAAAGTTCTACATGCCTCCTTCACCCCAAGCGATCAACATATCGGCCCCGCCCATCAGGGCGGCGCAGGGAACCATTCGGGGAATGGGGTTGCTAAAATCTGGCTCAAACAATCCCGAGCCTTGGGAGAGGCTTACACGATCGCCCATAATCTCCTCCTGAGGAACCGAGTACACCGGGTGGGGATCTGTGACCTTTATTCCGTCAATCCCGGCAAACGTAAAGTCGTCCAATTCTTCCAAGGTCACCAAGTACTGCAACAGTGAGATAACCTCGCGAACTGTAGAAGCTTCTGGTCCCGCGAGTTCCGGAGATGTAAAGCCACGATCCGGTCCCCTCTGCAATAGCAGCGGGCAGGTGAGCGTACATCTCTGTAAATTCAACCTCACGACAAGGCAAGGAGTGTGGAAATGAAGATACGTGCAGCCGGCGTCGTGGGAGTGCGTAAGGGTTGAAAAGTGGGTACCCGGGGACGGTGTGCGAGTTAGAAGAGGAGTCAAAAGCAGCAGTTTCTGCATGAACCTCCCGGAGAAAAGCTAGCAAACCGCGCGGACAAATCGACAGATCATCCAACCTCTTGTGTCTAGTAGTAGTAAATCCCTTCGACAACGCTCCCGGGAGTCCGTCTGCTTAGTGCGGTAAGAGCGGATGTCTTTTTCTCGCTTCCAATAGCGTCATTAGTGTGGAGCTCATCATTGAAATCCAATCATCCTCTCCATTCCCCGCCTACCCTTCATCATCATGGTTCCAGCTTCCGTCATCATCGCTGCTCTCACTCTGGTCATCTGATCTATCCAGTTGGTGGTCACTCCTTTTGTCCGGAGATCGCTTTTGGCATGCCATTCATGCGCCACTGTATTTGGAGTCCGGGGATCGGTTTACTTTCAGTAATTTCCACTTTCTACCTGAATTTCAAGGTCCAGCACTTGTGGTTTGTGGACTCGTGCCATACCGGATAGTTCTATAGTGTTCCCTTGCCCTATCCTCTTCATTCTCTCCGTCTTCGCTGTCTTCAGATATCTCGTTTGTTGAAACCAGCTATGGCCGGACCAAGGGTTTCAGCGTCTTCACCAGAAAGCATCGGTGTTTGGAACTTATCATACCAGCTAGAAGCAGGTAGCGGAAACAATGGTCAGTGGTCATAAAACAGAAGGCGTTGGAACTGTAACACTCTAGTGTTAGACACTAGTTGTGATACCTCCTATGATACTAAGTCTGTTTCTACCTCGTTTGAAGAGCCAGGATTATGGTGGATCTCCTACATTTCCTTCTCTTCCTTTCTCTCTCCTTCCTCTTTGTTCTCTCTTCAACTCTCTGTTAAAGACTCCATCTATCGCCATTCTTTTCTTATGTGTTCTCTATCAGACCTGTCCATTCCTTTACTCATTATCAGACGATATCAATCTCTATTCATTCTTTTGTCCCGCTCTCTGTTGCATCTAAATAGAAGTGAATATATCGGCGTTGACACGCTTGCCCTATAAACTTCACATCGTTGTGGTTATAATCTTCTTCTCGAGCTTCGCGATCCCCGTCGGTTAGGCGGGGATTATTAGTTCAATAGCCGAAATATTACGAAAAAGATAAATCAGGTAATAATTAGTGATTAAAATATGTCACCTGGCTAGATTCCCGTAGCCTTGTAGCGGTCCACAGTGAATTCTCGACCCTGGCCTTCCCACAGGAATCCAGCTGACTCCTCCTTCCCCTATTCTTTCACAATTGAGGAGCTGTTCCCTCTCGGTCCTGGGGGCGAAAGCTGTTATTGGAATCGCCATGAGTATCAGTAGCCTTGGGCTGCGTTTCCTCTCTCCGCCGTGGCCGAGCGTTGCCGGTTGGCCAATCATCGAGGCAAAGTTTGTGTCATCGGCGCCATCGTGCGCACTCCGGCGGAATTCGAAGGGGTTTTTTTGGGGATTGGTGGGTTGGGGGGTGCGTATGCGTGAGAGGAGGAGCGGGCAGAGCAGGGGGCTCATTGCCGATTTTAGGTTCAGTGTATTGCGCTTGTCGGTAGAAGTTTTGGTGGAATTTGTGGCGATTATCTCGGGAGATATGGTAATACGGTGGTGGTGGCATCATACTCTATGATACAGTAGTATAATCACCTCAGGGCCCACTGTGCTCCCGTAGCCCTCCAAAACCCTAATCCATGCAGGAAGTCCGAACTTGCTTTCGCGGGGTTGAACGACTTGAACATTACTCACGCGTGCCCCTCGGTCCGCCCGGAAAGAGTTTGGAATGACCAATATCTTTGTCCTCCAGGTTTAAGTTAGTAATCAGGAAACACGAAAGTATGGAGGGATTGGCAAGCCTGGGAACCTGTAATATGTCGAGGAGGAAAAGCGAGTGGACGGTGAGGTATGATGTGGTAGGGTTGATGGTCTTCGGTTATGCACCGTCATAGTCGATCACTCCTTCTTCATCTATATCTTCTTGATTCATAATCTTTTCCCCGCCGGTCCCTAACATTTTCTATGATAATGCTATTACCTATTCCTCCCATCAGCCTCTCATCCTATCTTCCTTAAGCACCTCTTTTGCCACCTATCGGAACCTCTAAAACTCCCACCTACTGGATCCGAATTTTTCTCCCCCTGTTTTCTTGCTACCGCCTTTTTTTACTCACCTCCTTCGCCCCTTCTTTATAAAATAGTAATAAGTTTAAGGGGACCACATTCGCTTCAATCGCGAGCCCCCAGCAGAGCCTCCTTGCTATCTCCCTTCACCGCTTCCATCTCATCCCGTTGCCTAGTACCCCCCCCCCAGTTCCCTCCACCCTGCTCAATTCTGAGCGAGCTTTTTTTCCGATTAGTGATTATAAAGAAATACCACGGAGACCAACCGATCCCTTTTTGCCAGGTGACTTCCGTCGTGTCCGGCGCCCCGGGAACCACCACCGGGGTTTCTACCCCACACCCCACGTCGTCTCTCTGGCCTCCCATTCATAATGGCGGGCTACTTGAGCACCACCTACTTGTTCTGACCACCATTCCCATAATTCAACCAACCTTTCATGGCGGTTCGCATCCCAGCCACCTCCTATGGGCGAACTTTCTCTCAGGGAAGAGCCACCCTTCATTCCCGAGCTTCTCTACCAGTTT
The DNA here is from genome assembly GCA_003313605.1 of Tuber umbilicatum. NCBI lineage: Eukaryota > Fungi > Ascomycota > Pezizomycetes > Pezizales > Tuberaceae > Tuber > Tuber umbilicatum. The sequence goes on along the minus strand of QLOI01001770.1, from coordinate 5,187 downwards.
TGGGATCAGGCTACAGAGCTAGTTATAGATGGGGGGGGGATGACGCACGGGGAACCTATAAGGACATTTTACGGCTTGTTCTGACTGAATTCGAAGGCCATTTTTGGCGTGCCAACGAGGTTCATACTGCGGCGGCTCAATTGCCTGCCGCTCCGGTTACGAGGCTGGATGTGGTCAAATCCTGATGTGGGAAAAGATGCGCATCGGAGGGTCTCGGATGTGGGTGGTAGATTCCTCTTGTTGGGTTTGGGCGTTGACCCGATGGCGCCGGCGGGGGGCTTGTTTTATTGGTTCCTGTTGTCGTCATTCGGCCAACGCTTTGGCCCCCGCTACAGGACGAGTGGGTAGCGCTTTACGGATGCACTGCTGGTGGGTGGATGAGCGGCGTCGTATCCACTTGGGTGTAATACCCTGGGGTCAGCAAAGCGGGTCGGCGGTGATCCTTTAGTTAGCCATAAGAATTTAAACGCGACAGGTAACAATAGTCGATCACCCACTGAGGTGACCAGGTTCAGTCTCTGCTTAATCACTCGATCGTGGTCTCCTAATTTGGTCGATCATTCGCTCATGATATTACCCATCATCCACTCTCCACTTGTGACCATCGCTTCTACACAGGCGAGGACTCGGAGAAGCTGGATCCCGAGTCTGGGAAAGCTTCCGTCCCTTGGCCTGTGCCGCCCTCCTGCTCTTCCCCCACGTACGACCCCCTATGTCCGGTAAGTCCGCCCCACCGCCATCGGTCTGGGCTTCGCGACCTCTGCCTTAGTTAGCGAAATTTTGCTTGATTTTCGGATTTGGAGGCTCATACTCGTTGTGCTCAACTTTCTCATGCACCACCCGATACGATCGCAAAGATGGAGCCCGCAAAACTCTCTTGTGTAACCCATGATGATAAAAAAGCTATGCAGTAAACAAAGAAGAATGGGAGACATGCAAATGTGAGCCATGAGAGGAATGAGGGATAGCGATAGGAGAGGAGGAGGTTTCTTTCTTGACATCTAGGAGGGAGCTTTTCATGTATTTAAGGGACCTGTTGATCCCACCTCGTGAGAGTCACAATTGAGATTTGTGTCCGATATTCTGTTCATTATTCCAATTATTTCAACATTATAATAGGCTACTTCACGCTAGTGATCATTTATGACAGTAGATCCAACAGCCTACGCAATCATAGTAGCACCCTGGGAACCTGTGATCGATGAGGTCTAATACGAAAAGGCAAGGCATATCACATATGTTACTCAAAAGGAGTGCTTGCATACCGCAACTACAAAGTCAAAGCTCTAAACCCAAACACCCCAAGCCTTCCCCCAGCACTCACATTGTAGGATAATGATCCACCCCCACCCTACCCACTTGTTTCATCTATGCCTGTGGTTCCTACTAGGCGACAGAATTGCGGTCAGCCTTATTCTCGGGATAACTAATAGCTTGCTGTAAACGGCGAAAAATGACAAAATAACCGCAGTTTGACGAAAAACGAAATAGGAAAACAACGAAAACGCCGCATGAAACGAAGAGTAACGACGACAAGTGATTCTGCAGAACTAGAGAAGTTCGCTGCCATTAAGAACCGCCGCGGTTGGTCACTCCCCTCAATACCGCTAACGAAATGGAAAAGGCCTCAGAATATACCGATCACTACAGAGGCATCTCCGTATCTTCTGCTGATCGCCACATGTATCCACGTAAGTCCCCCTTTCATCCGTGCCCTCCCATGTGGAGAGATGAATGACTGGTTTTATGAGGGACGACGGGCTTCGTCAGGAAGGACTCTCACTTGTTCTTGGCCTCCGTGCAGTCCTTTTGACACTCCCACAACGGTACATATTCCGACAGAAAGGTCAAACCCAGTGTCTTCCATTCGGCGACCGTCTTTCACATTTATGCTTTCTACTGGTTTGGTGTCTTCGCTTCTCTCCGGTTCCCCGTCAGCCTTCTCATTTTTCCCACCTCGGATCACACCCCGAACTCCCTCCAACTGCTCCGTCCGCCCCAGCTACTTCATTGGCTCTCTCGCCCAGTCATTGCGCCCACCCAGGACACCCCTCCTGCCCACTCAGTATTAATTGAATCCTTAACAATCCCACCTCCGCCGGTCCCGGAGGTGCCGCAAGAGGTTAAACACTCAATGAACTCTGCACAACTGCAAAGTCTACTTCCTCGGCTACGCTAAGTCTCGTGGGTAACTCCCTCCTCAAACTCTCCCCAAATAATACAATATCTAGTGCACCAAGCGGTACACAAACCTTACACTTGGGAACATTGCGTGGAGAATGCCCCCCTTTGTCTCATCCGCCGGGAATGCCGCATAGTACTTGATGCATGATTTTCCCGTGAGCGAGAAGCATACCCTCCCGGCAGAGCTCCTGTGAAGTGCTCAGGCACATCCATGAGCTAGAAGCAGTCCTTGGGGTTAGCGATACGAAAGCATATGCGACCGTTGGGGTGGATTGCCCTGGGTGTAGGAATCTCGCGAGGGTCCAGAAGGACAGTAGGTTGCTGCGGAAGAGGCCTATCCAGAAAGTGGCTTGCTGGAGTCAGCGGTTTACGGTTTTAAGGTTGGAGCAAGGGCCTGTACCTGGTCTGCAGAAATCAGCCATTCCAGCGGAAGTACAGATTCCAGCACCACACCAGGGGTCAGGTTGCCTCCCAGTGGTTGAAGCAGTGGTGGAGCTTCGGGGAAGAGAGGTACTAAACTGTACTATACAGTATCATACCGGTATTGAGAGAGTAAAGTTGACAGAAGTTTCGGGGATAGCGGAGGGAGGGTAGTTACCTTGGTGGTACAACGAGCCACAAATCTAGCAGTCGGTTAGCTGAAGACTTCAAGTTTCACTGGCGAAAATATGTCAGTAATCGCTATTGGTATAATAAAACTTTGTCTCTACCCACGCCCCCTAATCCGCTTCTCAAGACTACAAGATTGGCACATCGGTGGGGGTACCTTATCTCATCTTGCTTGGATTTTCGGGGATTGTTTGTTGTACCACCCAGAACACAGGTTTCCAATTCCGCATAGTGTTTAACATCACATCTCCCAGCTCGCCCGGAATTTGGCAGAATTTATGAATAGGGGTTGGTGTTGTGGTTGTCCAGGTACATATCACGTGGCATCCTAACTTTACTTGAACCACAACTCACAATTGCATCAACTGCAGCTTGGACAGCTGGGGCACCAGAGGTTCTAGTTTGGTTCAAAGCTATGTTGGAGGCAGACTACAATTACGAATTTGTCGCCGGTGCTATGGACTATCCATTCTCTGGGGAAGTAATAAGAGAAAGGTTTGTTCACTGTTACTCTCCAGCTTGTGCTGTTGAGAGTGTTTGGAATAGTCTTGAGGGGTTAAAGCGAGGAACAGGACCTGGTACCCTACAGGAGTTTAATACAAAGTTTGTGGATCTTGCACGATTGGCAGGAAAGATCCGGCGAAATACACTTTGGGGTGATCGACTTTACACCATATATGTCAAAAAAATGACCTTAAAAGAACGAGATATCTTAAGTGCTATTGCTATATCATCGGAGTCATAAAGTGATTACTTTAGATGATGCAATGACCGTAACAGATGATTAGGCAGTCACCCATGGCCTAGCTACTGGAAGTACAGGAACTAGTAACATCAGTTCTGTCACTGCGGTATTTACCTCCTCTAGCCATCCTACTGCGCCGGCTCCAATGGATCTTTCAGTTATGGCTGGTTACTCTATTCCAGGAACAAGACGGGACCGGAACCTCTGTTCCCGCTGCGGTGGTGGAGGCCACTGGTCTGGCTCATGTGGTACCAAGCCAGACTGGAAAGAAGGCTATCCAGTAAATGGATACAGGGGTCGTGGTACAGTTTCTAATCGGATAAGGTCATTTGGTGGACATCATAGGAGTAGAACCGGAGCACTCCACAGGTTGGAAGAGACCACTAAAGAGGATGCTGAGGGTGTAAATTATGCAGATTCTGTTGATAATGGGATTGCAGGTTTGCAAGTACTTTCAAGGGGCTGAGTTGGGCTACACCGGAGTGCAGTGTAGTCTCTAAGGGGAAGTTGGTATTAGAAGAAATATAGGCAGGACAGTAGAGGCTTTCTTCACTATGCTAGTAGTGTGGATGCTAGTAATTTACTGCGATTTGATTTACCAATTGTCCCCTCTCGTCACTCAGCTTATGTGTTATATAATTGTGGCGCTAGCTACAGGTTCGTGCAAAATGGTTTTTCGAGTAGTTTGAAGAAGGAAGGATTGAAGATTCAAACAAGGATGCGTGGTCATATGGTTGTCACGACAGCAAATTCACAAGAATGAATCCCACGGTATGAGTCTTTACTACAGTTAAATATGGCTGGATACATATACAGAGGATGGTTTATTCATTTTAACCTACTACGCTATGATATCATACTTGGAAAGGACTGGATAGCTACTATAAGACAAAGTGTGGACCATGAGAAGACTATCATCTATCTTGGATATAGTGATAGCGGATGGGACTACTCAGTTGTTGGACTACAAAGAGGAGAACATAGAATCTACTGTAGGAGACCAGTACAACAGCAGAATTTTCTAGAGGAGGAAGCACAAGTAGCAAGTATGGCAGTAGTTGACTCCCCTTTCAAAGATAGAATACAGGCTCTGCTTAAGCGTTTCGAAGGTGTTTTTACAGAACCAGTTGGTTTACCACCAGATCACCGTAACTCAGGCTTCCATATTCGACTAAAGCCAAATTCCAACCCACCAAACTGGTCTCCTTACAGGCTTACTGTTAAAGAAGAAAAGGCATATGAGGAAACACCAATTATTCAAACCCCTGGAATTATATACGAATACTACAAAAGGAATCATAGGCCCAGAGAGTAAGGAAAAACCTGAAGGAAACCCAAAGATCCAAAGTTCCACCATATTCCATAGGTCGCATTGCCGTAGTTCCACGGTCGGAGGCGTTGGTATGATGTGCGCTACCCTTGCAGCTTGGAGTCGTTGACCCCGATACGTCCCAGTGGAAGGCAGGTGCGTAGCAGGGATCTCGTGCCTAGCTTTGCCTGCCGTCACGGTGGTCAACGTCCATAGCCCATAGCAAGGCAGGCCGGGGGTCTAGCTTCGCTGGTGTTGTCGGCCACTGCGTTGGAACCGTTTTGAAAGTCGAAGGCGCTCTCCTCTAGGACATTCGATATAGGTCTTGTAAGCATCGAAC
>QLOI01001765.1:0-14893 GCA_003313605.1 Tuber umbilicatum | reverse complement strand
CACCTAAGGTGACAACGCCCATACAAAGTGTCCGGCTTCAACTCGGCCGCGCGAGTAGTTTACTAGAGTGTGCCGTATCTCTTTGCTCATCCCGGCCAATGGAGGGGGTAAATTTAGTAAGTAGGAGCACTTTCGGTTGGGAGGCAGGGAAAATAGATAAAGCACGGGGGCAAATCCTTCCGTCCGGCACGGCAAAGGCAACTCCGCCATTACAACAAATTTACTACCTGCGCAACAACTACCTAGAATAAACTGAAAATTTAGGTATGTCAAATTACAGAGCAAAAATATCAATACTTTGTACACTATCCCTTTGCATTTAAAACAGCAGCCACCCTTCTACGGTAGGTATAGACTCCTACAATCATTCCAAATATTCACCTTCAATAGACTATCCTAAGCCCAAACTTGATTCAGAGCTTCTGCTAGATACCTCCTAACAGTATTAGAATCTTCTTAGTCTCGTGAATGTTAAAACAGCACTCATGCAGCTTTTCCTTTGCCTTTTTCCAACAGTACTCAATAGGATTGAGGTCTGCCAGTGGACAATACTGAAAGAGTCTTGGCGAGGATGATTTTGTTTGATCCGCTCTCCTCTCTTACCGTATTACTGTACCATACCTCACCGTATGTAATAGTTCTGCGGAACAAATAAATGGGTACTGTGCAGACCGTAGAACAGGGAGGAAACTTCCATACAGCTATGAAAATATGCGATAGGTGTCCACTACCGCACAGCACTTTTCACCTGTTCTTCCACCGCACTGTACTTGATTGGAGTGCCTCCAGATCGCGCCCAAACGAATGGCCAAACCCGCCACGATCTCAGTTAGATGTTCGACTCATCTCCCCTTGATTACCGCCAAGGATGCCAGCTTCGCGGTTCCCTCCTATCTCTCGCTCATAATAACTTAAGAAAAAGAACTATACCTGTGCACATGTAGAAGGGGGTGGGGCACATGTTTACAAGTACGGTAAGTGGTTGACGCTTTCAGACCAGCCGCTGCTCCTTTGATGGGACCGGTAAAAGGCTCTTCTATTTTTTCCTTGGTTAGACAATGGACAACCCACCCCACAATCAACCATTATATTACTTATTCCTTCTGTATACTCGAGTAATGGCCCTAAATCATGTAAAGAACACATATATAGAGTGGGTTTCATTCCAGACAGATGGTTCTTTCTGTAATAGCTCCTAAAGTTGGGGCAAATTTGGCTGGATCCGGGGGGGATGGCGCTGAAATGGGAAGAGAGAAGCTTCGGCTGAGTAATAATATGCCAACATAATCCCTGAAGAAGTACGGTTTATACTACATTAGGACTAGTGCACTGACTCTGAATGGCACTGAGAGTTGATTCTAAGGTGCTGGCACTATACAATACAGGTACACCACTATCTTTCCCTCGCTACCTGTTTCTTGAGCTCGTTTAGTATCCTAGAGTTGAACTGATTTAACGTACGGTACTTGACCATTCATAAAGTATTCGGATGCCTCGGCGCCAAGATATACTCAAACATCCACATCTTGGCGCCAAGTTATCCGAATACTTTATGAATCGCCAAGTACTAGTACTCGAGTACGGAGATTTTTTGTCTCAACGTCAGCCTTCTCCCTCCCACAGGATCTTAGCTCTTGGCGCCAAGTTTCCGAATACAGTACTTTTGAATCTCTATCAGCCGCACTCGTCGCATCTTATGATACCACCGTGTTCTTTCCGCCCCCCTAGCGCCCCTTTCTCGCCACAAAGTGTAACCGCCAAATCCATTGTTACCGCTTGCTTACTAATCATGACCCTTTGCTGGGCTTTGAGCCCAGTGACAGAGGAAAAGTGTCCTCAACGACGACAGGTGGCTTTTTCTCGGGGATTGACAATCTATAAAGATTTCTCTCTCTCTCGCTTCAACCAGCTTTCCTTCTCCCTTCCCCCTTCCTCTTCCCCACACAACACTCGAAACCCGTTTCTTCGCTCATTCATTTATTTCTTTCTCTTCCTGCTTTTCCCTCTTCTCTCCCCCCACCCATCATCGGTAGACTGCTACGACCTTTAACCCTTTTCTTCTTTTATCCAAAGGCCGCCCCTGATGTTTGAATCAAAGGGCAAGGGGGTCACTTGGACCACCGTGCTTTACTTATTTTGCATTTTCCTAGCTCCTCTCCTGTTTCTGTCCCCGGCGTCTGCTACGGAGAACGAGACTGACAACTTTGGAACTGTCATCGGTATCGATCTGGGAACTACTTACTCGTAAGGATTACCCCCCGTACTGTACTGTACTAGCCAAGCTTGTCGATCCTGTCAAACTAACCTTATTCGATGCAGATGTGTTGGTGTTATGAAGGGTGGCCGTGTCGAAATATTGGTCAATGATCAGGGAAACCGTATTACTCCTTCCTACGTCGCTTTCACGCCTGATGAACGTCTTGTCGGTGATGCCGCAAAGAATCAATACGCCTCTAATCCTACAAACACCATTTTCGACATCAAGTAAGCTACCCGGCATCTCACTGTTCTTCAAATTTGTTCGGTTTCCTGACAATTCCGTTCTAGGCGTCTCATCGGACGTAAGTTCAACGAGAAGGATGTGCAGAACGACATGAAGCACTTCCCCTTCAAGGTCATCAACAAAAGTGGTCAGCCCGCTGTCCAGGTCGAGGTTGGTGGTGAGAAGAGAGATTTCACTCCCGAGGAGATCTCCGCCATGGTTTTGGGCAAGATGAAGGAGATTGCCGAAGGCTACTTAAGCCAGAAGGTCACCCACGCTGTTGTAACTGTCCCTGCCTACTTCAATGACGCACAGCGTCAAGCTACCAAGGATGCTGGTATCATTGCCGGTCTCAACGTTCTCCGTATTGTTAACGAACCCACCGCCGCTGCCATCGCCTATGGATTGGATAAGAAAGATGGTGAGCGTCAAATCATTGTCTACGATCTTGGTGGTGGTACTTTCGATGTTTCTCTCCTGTCCATCGACCAAGGTGTTTTCGAGGTCTTGTCCACCGCTGGTGATACCCATCTCGGAGGAGAGGATTTTGATTACCGTGTCATTACCCATCTCGCCAAGCTCTACAACAAGAAGAACAACGTCGACATCACCAAGGACTTGAAGACCATGGGTAAGCTGAAGCGTGAGGTTGAAAAGGCAAAACGCACTCTTTCTTCCCAGATGTCTGTCCGTATTGAAATCGAGGCCTTCCACGATGGTAAAGACTTTTCCGAGACTCTTACCCGGGCCAAGTTCGAGGAGCTCAATCTTGACTTATTCAAGAAGACTCTCAAGCCAGTCGAACAGGTTCTTAAGGATGCCAAGGTCAAGAAGTCTGAGGTTGACGATATCGTCCTCGTTGGTGGTTCTACCCGTATTCCTAAGGTTCAGGCCCTTCTCGAGGAGTTCTTTGGTGGTAAGCAGGCTTCCAAGGGCATCAATCCTGATGAGGCTGTTGCCTATGGCGCCGCTGTCCAGGGTGGTGTCTTGTCTGGTGAGGAAGGCACTGAGGATGTCGTTCTCATGGACGTCAACCCATTGACTCTCGGCATCGAGACTACCGGTGGTGTCATGACTAAGCTCATTCCCCGCAACACTGTCATCCCTACCCGCAAAGCCCAGATATTCTCCACTGCTGCCGACAACCAGCCCGTCGTCTTGATCCAGGTTTACGAGGGAGAGCGTGCTATGACTAAGGACAACAACCTGTTGGGCAAGTTTGAGCTTACTGGCATTCCCCCAGCTCCTCGTGGCGTTCCTCAAATTGAGGTCTCCTTTGAGTTGGATGCCAATGGTATTTTGAAGGTTTCCGCTGCCGACAAGGGCACTGGAAAGTCTGAGAGCATCACCATCACCAATGAGCGTGGTCGTCTTTCCCAGGATGAGATTGACCGCATGGTTGCCGAGGCCGAGAAGTTTGCCGATGAGGACAAGGCCAACCGTGAGCGCATTGAGGCAAGAAACGGACTTGAGAACTACGCTTTTACTATCAAGAATCAGGCCAACGACGAGGAGGGTCTCGGTGGAAAGATTACCGAGGAAGAGAAGGAGACCCTTCTCGACGCCGTCAAGGAGACCACTGACTGGCTTGACGAGAACGGAAGCACTGCTACCACTGAAGACTTTGACGAGCAGAAGGAGAAGCTCAGCTCGGTCGCCTATCCCATCACTAGCAAGAGTAAGTTTTGCCGCTGAATTCGTGGACAGACATGGATGTGAATGCGATGCTAACATTACTCTAGTGTACGAGGGTGCCGGTGGCTCTGGCGACGACGACAATGTCCCTGACCACGAGGAACTATAAGCGTGATGATATGACGTTTTTGTTTTTCTGGTTCTAGAAAATTTCTCGCAGGCTGAGGAGGGGTCAAGTCCGGATAGTGTTAGATGGAGGAGCCCTAATTCCTCGCCTTGTATGTAAAAACAGCGATTTTCCTTATGTTAAAGGGGTTTGTTTGAATACACGTTTTATGACTGGTTGAGTTCATGTAGATGAGTGGCGAGATGTGGATGTGAATGAGGTGCGTGTTGTAGTACAAGAGCTGTCTATTGATGCCGCTATGTCGATCACCGTTGGTTCACGCCAAGCTAGTCTCGGGAAGCCCGGACCGATTTAAGATGGGATCAAGACCGATGTAGCACGGCACTTTTGTAGACTAGTGGGAAATGCTTTAGGCAAATGCTCGTGTGCTCTGCTGCCCACTCACTTGCCCCGAACTGTATAAATTAGTCTATTGCCTGCTACGAACGATACTGGGAGTCCATCACGTCCTGTCCCCTCATCCGCTCAGGGCTGGTGAATGTAGCACACGGAACCACCGAGAAGCACCCCGGCGCAGAGACCCCGGCACGGAGATCCCTTGTTTTGTTATGACAGCGGTAGACTGGATGCTTGTATTAGCACGGAATAGCAGGTGGGCAGGTTCAGTGCTATCAATTTTGCACTATTTATACCATCCCCAACCTTTTAACACAGCGGTGGCTGTAGTGACCTCTCATGGATCCGATGGACCGCGCTCGCGCCCGGCGTTGTGTGCGGTGCGGTGGGGGGTAGTGGGGTGGCAGTAGGAGTGAGGGAGGAAGTGAGGGTGAGCGGATATGCATATACCGGTATTGGAATAGGAATATCTTTATGGCAGGCAATACCGTTGTGGCCCTGTGAGGAATTCCAGTAGAATTTAAGGGGAGATGGGCGTAGTTTGCCGTCACTTTTGATCGTGCCGAGTATAGTATATGGTACAGGTACCGGTATTTTATAGACTGGGGGTTTGCTGGGTTGCTCTGGCAGGGGGTTTTCCGGGCGGCTTACTCAGGATATATGGATCTGAGCTGTGTGATATTGGAGGGTGGTGGTAGGGGGCGGAGGATGTGCTGTGCTAAAGGGCTAATTATCCCGTGAGGTGCTACAGTATATTTTCTGGTGATGGGGACCTCTCGCTTCTGTTTACGTGGGTGATGTTCATTAGGAATTGAGTATAATAGACGTAGAGTCTGTACGGACAGAACCACACCTTTCACCTCTTATCCAAAACTTATAGTGCCACCCCACCATCTACTCCTACCGCCTAATACCGTCTTCTAGAAACCTCCTATTCAGCAAATCCATAAATTACTCTAGAAAACATATCGTGGCTCCCCCGTTCGCCCCATCCACCCACCCACTAATCAACGCAACACGGCAAAACATAACAAGTCATGAAAGACATGTAAGAGAAACGCAGCAGAAAAAGAAGCAAGAAACATCTTGTAACTTAATGCCCCCCTTGAACCTAACTTACTACCCTACTATTGTAATTCATGAATATAATAGCTAAGCAATTGTGCGCCCTGTCTTGTTTCGTCTCGTCTTGCCCTGCCTTGCTGTTCCACCAGCCCGCGCGTCCCAGTCTGCTTGTTCTGTGTTTTCCCAAACGTGATGATGGTGGTTCGATCATGGTTGGCTGATTGATTCAAGCTCGGGTAAAAGTGATGGAATACAGAGTAATGAAGGGAAAACAAAAACAAAGAGTCAAGTTCAACGTGAAATATCCCTTCGCATAGTAAGCAGTTTAGTAGTAAATGATAATTTCCTTCCATTCCCGCGCGACAAATTCGTCATAGCCATAGAGACAAAAAACTAAAGAGGTATTCAATAAGATAGAAGAGAAAAGGGAGGGAAAAATTATATAAACGGCCCGCCACCCGCCATGGCCGTGGTGTCACAATGCTCCCCGATAACGCCAAAATCCCTCTCCCCCCCGTGCTCGCTGATGGGCCCTTCAATGTCATAGCTTTCCATGAGCACGTACTCCCGGCTATTTACCGCGAATCCGGATTTGGGCTCCCACGTTGCCTCTGAAGTGGAACGGCCTAACCATTTTATTTGGTAGATTTCTGTTTGTTCGTGATCTGGTGAAGGTGGGGTGGCTGATGGGCGTGAGGGTAGCGATGGTGGAGAAGCGGGGGCTGGAGACAAAGAGGAGGTGGCGGTGGGTAAGGGAGGGCGTGGGTGAATGGCTTTTCCAAGGATCTTCTCCACGATCCATTCTTTCTCGCCGACGAGGATTTCGTCTTCTTGGGGGGCTTCGGGTTCTGCTGTTGGATCTGAGAGCTCTGGGGTTGGTGGCGGAGGGGGAGGATCGGTGGGGGAGTATGCTGAGAGTATGTGTGTGTCTGACCCATAGTCTTCCTCAATGCGCGCTTTCGTCACCCATTTCTTGTCCGGAACGTCCTCAAATGTGACGAGGTAAAGGTTTATGTCCTTTGCTGTGTCGATTGACCTATGGTTGACGATTTCCTTAACTTTGTGGTCAAACTTGGTATGCCTTGTTTCGCATTTGGTAGTCTTTTTCGGCCAGCAATCCGTGCAGTAAAAGTTGTCCTGGCAGACTTTACAATCGCAGGCGCACTTTTCCAATGCCGCCTCCTCGACTTCAGATTCTGTGCCGTCGTCCGATGATGGGGGCGCATGGAGGGAGTCGAGTCTACAATCGGCGCAGATGTCGTTCCCGCAGGTTAGGCAGGATTTTATCCCCGCTTTTCCTTCCGCTGGATCACCGCAGCCGATGGGAGTTGATGGTGCATCGGAGGATGAGCAGAACACCTTCTCGCAGCCGCCACGACACCTCCGGGACCCTGGTAGTTCGTGTTTGATGCAGATCTGTTTACCACAACAATCACAGTGAGCCCAAGGGATGGACGTCAAGCAGCTTCCACAGAGAATATCGGCGGAATTAGGAGCAGCAGTCTGGCAGCAGGGCTGGAGAAAATGAACAACGGGGTTAGTTTCGGCGGCGCTGGGGACAGTGGGTTGATAAAAAGTAGGCGCAAGAGGGATGTTAGCTGGGGCGCCGGGAACCGGGAGGTCCAGTTGGATCAAAGTAGCGAGAACGACTTGAAATTGGGGTGCATTTCCATTTGCATTTGTGCCCACCTGGGGAGCCATAGTTGCCATCGCCGATATTCCCGCAGTCGTGGGATTTGGCCACGGACCCTCGGGGGCCATAAGTGGAGGCAAAACACCAGGAGCTCCGTTCGGAACAGTCTCGGCAGGGGTAATAGGTCCGGCCGGTCTGGCATAAGCGCAGCTGTGACAGATAGCCTTCTTGCAGTTTGAACAAGTCATCTGGTAAACGCATGCCTCACAGCGGTCTAATATTTGGGTCTCGCAGTTGTCACAAGTGAAAAGCCCCTCTTTCTCCTCCCACTTTCGACGCTGTTGGAGTTCGTGCGGAGACAACAGCGCAAGTGTTGGATTCCCCTGGCTCGCCTCCGGATCCTGAACTCGCCACCTCTTATCGAACGGAACGCAATACTTCTCTTTTCCCCTTCGTAAAATTTCTCTCCGCCTCGGGCATCTCAGTTTAGGCGTCGGGCATAATCCCAGGTCGGTCCATATCCCAAGCTTCTCGGCGAGTGTAGTAAGGTATCTGCTCGGTTCGTCGCCATCGGCGGGCTTCCTGTCAATCAGAAATGGTTTTCTGCGTACTCCTCGCGCCTTGTAAACGTATAGACTCTTGAGTGCCCGCTTTGGGGGGACTGGTGTTGAAACCGAATGAGGCTCGACAATGTCTTGGTACACGAGATAAGGGACGATATGGTGTTTTATCGAAACCTTCCGACAACCGCGCACAGAAAGATGTTCCAGAGTACCGGCACACCTACTCATCAGAGGGCCAAAGAGGAATAGACCTGTTACTGCCGTCCAATCTAAGGTAAGCGAGGTGATTCTCTTCTCTAGAGGTAGTGAGGAGATAAACATATCGAGGTTGTAGATAGTCCCTAGATGATAGGTGTCGAACCCGGGAGCTTCGTACGCGCTCAGCCTGAAATCGAAGTGAGAGTAAAACGGAGGGTATATAAGTAGTAGACGGCGGAGGTAGGTTGACGTTTGGGCGAGTTTCAACTTGCTCGGGGTCGGGAGGTGTTTCACGAGACATTCGAGAATTGGTGTGTAAACTGCTAGCATCACCTCCAGTGGGGAGAGCTGATCGTGTATAGGTAGTTTTTGCCCCATTTCTTCCTCGGAGATACTCGGTCTCGTTTCCGGCACCGACATTGTGGTAGTGGAGCCTTTGGCGTACTATACTATCGATGGTGAGTCGTTAGTCTTCTGATTTTTGCTTGCTGATGAGGAGCGGAAAGAACTTTTTTTTCTCTCTCTTGATTCAAGAGGGGGAAGCCCGGTAGGTGGACGGCAGAGAAGAAAAAAGGCCAGAAGCGAGAACTCCGCGCCTCGCGGTTCAGAGAAAATGAGGATAAGGCAACAAATTGACGATGAGAGGATAAGGATTCAAGCTCTGTACACAAAAAGGGGGGGGGGAGGAATATGTTCAGGAGAGGTAGGATGGAGAAAATTGTTATGAGGTGATGTTGGCCGAGTAGAGTAACTTACAGCACTGCAGGAGATTTAGGTATACGGCCTATCATACTACGGTGCAGCATGTTACCATTAACCTTCTTGTATACAAGCTATTCGCCCTGCACGAGTATATGGCCAAAACCCGAGCAGAACCTTCAGTAATTCTCTTTTTCCTCTTGTTTAACCCAATGCATTATTGTAATTATATTTTAAACTAGGATTTTCCTTCCAGCTATCGGTAATGTAAAGCTGCTCTCCACCCTCATCTACCCTGGCGACAGTGGCGGGTATCATGAAATACTTTCATGAAATACTTTCATGAAATACTTTTTTTTTTTTTTTTTTTTTCCAATTTAACGGCAGAATACTTGCCTAATAGGACTCTAGCACAAGTATAGTACTGTACTTATATTCTCATTCCATCCGCTGCCAACAAGCCCGCATAGATATTGTGCTTACCGCCAACCCTGCATAAAAAAGATATTGCCAGGAATTTTTATGTAACTTGAGCCCTACTTCCTCCCCGAACATTACTCCACCTAATCTTGTTGTTTCTCCCGAAATGTTTCGCCCACTTGGCCCACTTGGTCGTAGAGTGATATGGGTGTCTGGTTCGAGCATGTTGCCACAACGGTTCTCTTTTCCATCATCGTGAAGCTCGGATTCGGATGATATTCCTCCAATCTCACCGTAAGTCAAGGCTGAGATCTTTTCTAGTCATATTTCTTTTTCTCTTTCCCTTCGGGCCGGGGGAGTAGCGTGTTTCTGCTTATGAACACAGCACACTAATTCCCGCATATTCGCACTTCACTTGGGGTGAAGTAGCAGTTGCACGCCAAGTGAACTTTAGCAATGCTCCTTGCCGCTTAGGAGTTCTCATCAGATATCACTCGTGTGACACAGCATCTAAGTCGACGTCTGAACCTTGGGTTGTTTTTGTATTAAATTTCATGTGCTCGGATCTCACGGGGAGTGGGAATCAAGGCTGGTTTCCAAGGACTCACTTGAACGGTACGGCCGTGGGGCAGTTGGGGTGAAGTCTGGAAAGGGGAATGGTGGAGTTGCAAGAGAGGAAAGCGGAGGATGCCCGAGGGCGAAGGTTGGTATTTGGTGAATACGTATAGAAGACGTTGCGTGAGGAGGAAAGGAAAAGGGGGAATGGACTTCCTTCTCATCCACTGAAAACAAAGCAGTCATACACTCTCGGCCCCATAAACCAGGACAAACTTACGTGTAAGGGAAAAACCAACAATAAGATCACACAATCTCCTTACTATGATATCCCTAATCCCATAACTTACCTGTATCATGATGCTATCTATAAAGCAAAACATCCAGCACTATGAAATCAACAAGGCGCCAAAATGATAGCTATCAAGATCCACCTGCGTTGTATTGATATTAATTACCTAGAGTAGTAATTTATTCTACTATCCCTGCCGCCACTGTCTTTCCACCTAACCTCAGAACAAGCTTATTCCCCCTTTCCGCTGGAATTCCCACGCCTGAGGTAACCTCCACCTTTATCCTTGCAAACATGCCAGGCGCGATATGTCGGGGCTTCTTCTTAATTATCTTACCAGTAGTTTTATCCATGCTCTCCAGCAAGGAAATCACTCTTCCGCTTGCATTCAACCGCCCACGATGGATGCCCACTAGCATTGGTGTGATGGTCTCGAATGAAAGAATTTTGAGTTCAAAGCAGCTGAGTGGAACAATTGGTGAATCCGGAGAGCACATTACGTCTCCGGGTTTTAGGTGGATTATGTCTATGCCTGAGAGATGGAGAGTAACATTGTGTCCTGCTACTGCCCACTCTGAACTCTGTTCATTTATCTCTATGTCCTTGACTGTTGCGGATTCCTTAGATGGCAGTGTGAGAAGCGTGTCGGCAATTTGGAGACTTCCGGCTTCAATCCGGCCCGATATGCTTACAGGGTTTTGTATCCCCCCGCGAAAAACATCGTTGATCATGATTCGAAGGGGAGAATTGATAGCCCGTGATTGTGGCTTTGAGGACTCGAGTGTCTGGACGAGCGTCGGCCCGCTATACCAAGGCAACTCGTCGCGCGCGTTACGAACGATGTTCGCCCCGGTCAGTCCACTGCAAGGAACAAAGCTCGTCGAGTTTGAACTAAACCCAGCATTGGACAAGAAGTGGCTCATTTGCTGTGTTATTTCGATATACCGATCGTGACTCCAGTTAACCACATCAAGCTTGTTCACTGCCACTATTATTCTGCCGACGCCTATCGCACGGACGAGGAATGTGTGTTCTTTCGTCTGCCCATTATTCTGAAAGCCAGACTCAAAGGCGCCCGTAGAAGCATCAAGAACTAATACGGCGAAATCGGCCTGGGAGGCACCTGCTATCATGTTGGGTACGAAGTCACGGTGGCCGGGTGCATCCAGAATAGTAAAGTTTGTAGAGGCAGTGGAGAAGTGGTTTGTTGCAATGTCCATCGTTACACCTCTAGGCCTGGTTAGTTTTGGCTAAATAAAGTACGAAGGGAATCATACCTCGAACGTTCCTCATTTGTCTGATCTAGTACCCAGGCAAAATGGAAGGAGGACTTCCCAATCTTTTCCGCCTCCGTCTTGAATTTCTGAATTGTGCGTTCGTCTATTACGCCGCAATCGTAGAGGAGTCTTCCCATTAAAGTGCTCTTCCCAGCATCCACGTGGCCTAAGAAGTTAGCCATTAATTCGCCGGAAGGATATTGCGGCAAGAGCACCTATGACGACAAAGTTTGCGTTCTCTTTCGTCGTGGTGTTCTTGAATTCCTCTAAAACATCAATCTTCTTTCTTGTCTTCACCGGAGTATCGTCGACGGCCATCGCTTGAATAGCAGCCTCTATCTTCTCGACAGGTTTATCTGCCTTCTTTTTCGCATTATTCAAACCTGTGCTCGTTAGGACCCTGTATTTAACTGGTGGGGTTGATCTGTAGGGTAAACCTTTACTACTGCTCTGGGCGGCCATAACGATATCATCAGGGCTAGGCTCCGAGAAAGCCCTGGCTTGTGCCGCCGTCGGGGCACCTGAAATAGCGAATGTCTCTTGGTTAGTAGAGTTCATCTTAATCGTCGAGATCCTCTCCCCGAAAAACGACAGTGCAAAACTAGACGGAGAGCCGAGAAGGCTTGTGAATTGCGGCATATAAATAGATTTGTCATTGAGAATTGGGAAAAATATCTGGGGCTCTTCTGGGTGGTTAAGGCCTTGGCTAGAGGCTGTGGTGACTTTCTCCGGTTCTACTTCGGGCTGTAGTTCTGGCATTATAATTTGTATGCTCTTTTGGTTTGTCTCTTGTTTGCTCTCTTGTGCTTTTGGGAGAAACAGAGGCTTGGGCACAAGCGTAGGTACTCGGGTCGGTGTCTTCGGCGCCAGTCGTGCCAACAGAGACACTGATGTCTTCTCTTCTCCGTCTTGCTTCTTTTCCACAGCCGCTCTCTCTTTCCTCGCTTTAGCTAATGCCGCCAGTTTGGACATCTTGCCCGATCCACCCAGTAACCCTCCC
Source organism: Tuber umbilicatum (assembly GCA_003313605.1). NCBI lineage: Eukaryota > Fungi > Ascomycota > Pezizomycetes > Pezizales > Tuberaceae > Tuber > Tuber umbilicatum. Next base: position 2,551 of record QLOI01001765.1, on the reverse strand, counting down.
CGGGGATAAATACTCTCAATGATTATCTCTCCTCGTCGGTGTTCAGGTATATCTCCCCACGGGCAATCCCGAAAAACACCAAGCTCCGTCGCCGTCTTTTTTTCCAAGCCATGGCCTTGACCAATCCCTGAGAAGTAACCTGGGATATTAGTTCCGGGCAATGCACAAAAGTGCTCATGTGCTGTATATGTAGATGACGAGAACGAAATTCCTGAAGTACCTTTTTGAGCTTTCTGCGTAAACTGTGACTGAGCCTTTTTTTTTGGCTTTTTTGCTGGCGTATGGCGGCCTGGCGGTCATCAGTGTTGTCTAGTGGGAGCAAGGAGGGCGGAACGAACTCAAAATATAGTTTATAGTCTTGCTGACGTCAAAGTAGTAGTACCATAATGATTCTCTTATCTCTCTATCCGTAGCGGAGATCCCGGCGCGCTCTAGGCCCCCTCGAACTTGGACTAGGCCCTCCTGTAATTGTCCTGATCTATCAGCTGTTGATTTTCTCCACTGTGCAGGAAAGTGTCTTTACTTTCATCAGATTCGCTAATATCTGTGAGCCATTAGCAAATGATAGTAGCAGATTAGCATAGTTTGAAAGGCCGCACCATTATACCCCCCTCCATCGAAGTCATCGAGTTCTTTTCCTCATAGTGAGCTTATTTCCCGTACTTTGCAAACGGTCTTGGAATGATTCGTACCTGCGTATGGGTCAAGATTTCGGATATTCTTGTGTCGTGACATGCCTTATTGCTGGGGGTGGGAGGAGAATATCAAATGTCGTCAGATGAGCGGGTCTCTGGCGGGGTGTTTGGTGGGGGATGCGAGAGGTCAAGTTAAGGAGGATGTGCCTCGGATTGCCTTGTCACCCGCCTACCGTATGTCTTGCCTTTGACCTGTGGATGAAGATTTGGTTGGTTCAGGTTTTAAACCGGGTAACTCTGCGCATAACTCAGCGGCTGGCAGCCAAGGGGTAATTATTACCTGTATCATACCGTATATTATACTTGTACAGTACAGTACGAGCACAAAATATACAAGTATCATAACTTAGTCTGGATGCCCGCAACGGAATAGGCTGTTTGCCCACGAGCCCAGCAATGTCACAAGGTGTTAGGGTGTTCCGCCATTGTATGATATGATACCATAGCTTTTGATACTGAGAAAGCCCTACATAAATTTAGGTTCACTAAGATCCAAGGCCGAGCTCGATATGCGGCTCACGAGTCGAACACCCCTCATCTCTAGATTCTCCTAACTTCCACTCCCCCAGCCCCACAATCCACCCATCCCTTCTCTCAGGGAAGGGCTACATCTTGTAGGCCTTGCTTTCTCAAAGTGCGTTCTATATTTCTCTAATTGGTGATTGAGCTTTGGCATTCCCTAGGACCTAGTTCAGGACCCGTTGCTATACGAGTATCATACAAGCGTGAATAGATGTACCATAGTTGAATGCGTCAAGTAAAAAGCCTTATAAAAAATAAAAAAAGTATCGGTGCACGATCCTAATACCAAGAACTTTACACTGAACTCCGGCAAGAGGTGGATTGGGTGATAATGAGATTGAACCTGGCCCTGCTAGTATGGCCATCCGAATAAATTAATGCTATGTCGTCGCATTCGCGCGTAGGCCGCCGGGGGACGTTCGGCATACCGCGACTGGTTTGGAAACGCGGTTTGGGCAGTTTTAAATGCATGTTAAAACCCTAGGGTTTAGTCTCAATACTGCACTCTTGAGTCATTATTTGAATCGCTCCATGCCATACGGCCCATGATTTTGGCTGATTTTGATTCCTTGTCTTGGTTAGGGTTAAATCTGATTTATCATACCATTTTTGTACTAAGCTGAGTGAGTTTGCTTGGGCCAGAATCAGTGTGGTGCCGCTATTATATCTTGCTGCCCCACCGTGATTAGGTTTCGAAGGCCCAAAACAAAATTTCCTCCAAATCGTACCGATTCAAATCCTGGTTTGGGGTCAGCGCGCAAAACGCTTCCGACTCGGAAACGCGGTCAGGGACAAACCCCTACCTCTAAACCACAATCACGGCGTGCCAAATACCCTGTAAGTGTGGTGTATCATAATAAGCTTTAGATATTGGTGTTTTCTCATTGATCAGCACCAAAACGTAATTTGCGTGCATGGGGAGGTCATTACACGGAAAGGAAGAAAGACTGACGGAGCTGGAGGAAACAAAGATAGCCAGGTAATATACACAAGATACTAGAAGACCGGCCAGTAATGATAACAAAAAGATGTACATCATAAAGCATACGGTTTAGCGAAAGGAAATCATCTTCTCCATAGTTCAGTATTGTCGCTTCTGGCCCTTTTGGTACCTCCACCTCCACGACCACCTCGGTAACCTCCTCCACCACCCCCACCTCTACCGCGGTCATCGCGACGATCGTTGTAATGGCCACCGTACCTATTTTCCCCACCACCGCCACTGCCACCACCACCAGGACGGTATCTATCATCTCTAGACGACTGATTGTAGTTGTAACCTCCTCCATTGTATGAGCCCTGAGGTTGCCCGCGTCCAAAGTCAGAAGCATGAG
>QLOI01001764.1:0-12671 GCA_003313605.1 Tuber umbilicatum | reverse complement strand
AGACCATGCTGTGTCGGAGGTTATCGAGAAGCAACCCCTAACATCCTGCCCTGCATAACAACAGAAATTCAGTGCTACTTCACGTTGCACGATAACCTCATCGGGTGCGGATGTGCTTCCATGTCGCTTTGCTTTGTATATTGCGCAAACAAAACCCGGATCGAAACCAGAACCTATGGTACAGCCCGCTACGAGAATCTTCATTCTTGTGGACGAAAATAAAAAGAAGAAAGTACAACCCCGCGCCATAGCTAATCCTTCCACCTCTCAGGTCAAACCCCCTTAGCTCTTCCCCAAACGCAACTCCCCATATTTCTGATAGCTCTCGCATCATCTCTACTCCAATAGTCTACGGTGCCTTATACAATATTAGCCGTTGTCGGGTGAAAGGGCTCCCCCCTGACGAAAGCAAACGTTTAGGCTTTGTTGAAGGTCCCTGTGGTGTTTCGGGAGTGGTGAAAGCTTCGCTGTTTGAACGGGTATCACTTGGTGACCTGCCACACGGGATTCCCCTGGACCCAGGTGGCTGATCGCCTTTGGTTTGTCCTAAGGGGTCGCATTTAGTCAGGGTAGAGAATAGACCCATTCGCAAAAGGGGCAAACCTCTTTTTTTCCTGTGACCTTTTCTTCGTGCTAGTGATTCTAGGCTCGCGCCACTCTCCAACTCGTATACTCCCAGGACGCGCAATGTGGATATCTCGTTTCAATCCAAGTGTAGAGTTCCCCTTCCACAGGTCACTTGATTTCCTCTGGAATCCTACTGTACGTGTAATCCTGTGCCCCCAGACCATGCTTTTCGTAGAGGTTCCTCGCCTCCGCTTGTGCCCAGCCCCCCGTGAAGGGGTTAATTAACTATATGTATCTATTTAGCAGAAACATTTCTCAATAGTTTCCCCCTCTTTTCCGGTCCCACTAATACCTCCATTTTGCTCGTTACAGATCCACCCCTTGCCTTTATCTTACCCATAGCTCTTTTACTAATTCTAATGGCGTCATCAACATTCCGAAGCTTTGGTAAATGAAGCAGTGGGGTGACAGGACAAAAGTAACTTCATGATGATATCATGAATCCCCCCCGCCCTCCCCCTGAGCTTCGGACCTCATGAATAAACTCCCTAGCCCCCCATCACCCCCGCTAAATACCCTGGTATACCTCTGGATAATCCTAGATTGGTATTGAATATATGCACCGCACATTCCCAACTGTCGGGGTTTCCGAGGTGGGGGCAACGCGTTGCGCGGAAGTGATCGCGGGGGGGTCAAAGGGGACCACTCCTATGTTTTCTCTGGATCGTGTGGCTAGCTCCAGTACGATCGTATACATTTACGATCCCGCTCTGGCTACCAATAGCGCTCCACCCGGTCCCACTGTTCTTGAGGACAGTGGTTACGTGTCCACCCTCGTCTTTCCAGCGCGCGACTGCTTTTTTCCGAGAGCACGTCGAATTCCCATATCCCGCCTGCTTTATTCTCTCTTACCAGACCGCCACTGTCACCCCTTTCGATCTCTGCGGCGCAGACCCGTTGGTGTGTCGTCGCAATTAGGGTATTGACGAATCCGTAGCTGGCGCCGAGAGCCATGAATTCTCCCTCTGCCGAGATGCGAAAGGTCTCCACTGACCTCTGTACCTCCGCGTAGCCATATATCTTGGTTGCTTTTTGGATAGGGGTTCCAGATGTGGAAGTATCTTTGCCTGCCAGCGGCGATTATGCTTGTGCCAGAGGGGCGGAAGTGGGCTGTTGAGATGGGGGTGTTGTGCAGGTGCAGGGATGTAGCTGGGGGGTTTGTGGTATCGTTTATGTGGTGTAGGCGGAGGTTCGAGTCGGGACCTGAAGAGAGGAGAAGGGGGCGGTGGGGGTGGAAGTGGAGGGTTGATATCATTGACTGGCAACTTGTTAATTGCTTAGTGCCTAAGGGAGAAGGGGAATGGGGGGTCTACCAAACTACCACTACTACTATCCCAATCTGCCAGCTTCACTACTGTCAACTTCCCTGGCATCAACCTCCTTGGAACCGCACTGTACTCCTTAGAATCTCCCCGAGACTAGGCGCAGATCTTAATGCTTCCTGCTCTCCAGCTTCCCCCTCCACCCTACCCCGTCCATATCTTCATCGCTACTCCCGGCACCTGCGCCATACAACTATGCCTTCTTCCTAACCAAATCACCGACAGCCTTCTCAGGCACAGGATAGATCCTCTCAAACTGCTTGCGCAGCCGCACAAAATATTTCTCCCCGCTGACGAGGTCCTCAGTCTCGGTGTCTCGAAGCTTTCGCAGCAAGCCCCTATTAGCAAGTGAGAGGGTGAGCGTTTTGTCATGGGAGCCTTGCCATGCTGGAAGACCTTCCTCTCCTTCCCCATCCAAAGGGCCATGGCTGGCGTCCCGATTACTCACGAAGGGGATTATAGCGGTGTCGGACGGCCCCTCATCGACAAAGAATAATTCATCGTCTTGAAGCGCTTATAGGCCTGCTCCCGCATCTTCATTTCCACCTCCATCTCCGATAAGCGCAATCCCTCCTTCGCCGCTCTCGTCAGAATCTCCACCGGAAACTTCATCCAACTCATCCTTAAAACTTTCCGCGTCGCCAAGGATTATTTTTTCGAGGAACTCCCCTTCAGCAGCCTTCTTTTGGGCCGGTACTCCATTATTCGTTCTTTCCGAAGGTGCGGGCTCCGCATGGACCAGGGAAGCGGATTTTGAGGGCCTGGCTTTCGAGCGTGATTTTTTGCACCTCTTTGCCGCGCTCGTTGGGGGCGAAAGGATAATTGTAGACCCGCCGACGGAGGGCTGCGGTGGGGGGAAGTGGTGTTCAAATGAGGTCTTTTTTTCGGTTAAGGAAACTTTGTGGGGAGTCGGTGCCAGTGATTTGAGCCCCATGTTTGGTATGGGGGTCCAAAGGCGGCAAAGAACGAGTGAGCAGTTGTGGACCTGAGATGAAGGTTATTGTATCGTAATGTGGTTTACGGGTTGATTGCAATTACAACGTGGGGCTTCACAAAGCAGAATAATATCTATTCCCCCATTCCGGATACAAAGAAAGCAAAGAAAAGGAGCCTCGATTGATGAATCTCCCCCCCCCCCCCACCCCCCGACGAGTCCGATGCTCGCCATTCACCGTGCACCACGCTACTTCCGACTGTCGAAACCGCTCTCGTTTTCGAGTGCCTCTCAATTCCGCCACCCTCACACCACGCTTCCAAACTGTTCGAGGGACTCGGCAGCCCCTTCTCCTCCCTTGCTGTTGCTCGTGGGGGAATATATTTGGAAGATACGCGAGCAGTACGGCTACTACCCCGCGGGCATGCTGGAAGGAGGGCAAGTACAGAATCTACGAGAGGTACTATGGCCGCCCACCCGGCTGCTGCAGCTAGACGAGACGCTCCACCATTTTCCACCCCAAAGATGCCTACAGAGGAGACCCTATACGCACAGGTTTCCCAGCCGATTGCGCACCAGAAAGGGTAGGGGCGGAGGAGGAGAGGGAGGAGGCGCGGACCTTGGTGCCGATGGCTCTCCTCTTATCTTTAGGACATACCCGCTCACTCCCGTCGGCTATTTCTCGCTGTCTCAGATCGGACTTCTGCCATGGGTTTTGGACTAGACAGAGTCTATGATCGCGGATGTCGTCACTTTGCATCTACGGTAGTGGAATCCACATAAGACTCTCAGCGGTCCACAACTCCAATTATCGCCCGTATATAACCAATAGTTTTGGTTCAGCAAATAATTAATCGGCATCATATGAACGATTGGGCACTCGTGAGCTATCTGAAATTGATTGTCTAATATGAAAAAATTACTTGATAACATCATCCCTTTAACTATAGATAAGTGACGGCTCCGAAAGCTCACTAACTGGGAATAGTATGAAACTACAGCACAAAGGCCAATGCTCCGAGGTAAGCAAAATAATGATGGCAAAATAGCGCTCAACAGAACCGCGCACGCCCCCGCGTCTCGTACTCAATAACCTAGTCCTTCACTATCTTAGTCGAAAATTCAACTAAATCAAGTTGCTCTCTGACGCCACGCTTATCCCGTCCATCTTTATCATTGTTTGCACCCGAACCCGCAGCCTAATCAGGGGTTTTTCTCAGCTTTGTATTCTCCCATCTCCCATCACTCGACGCGGCACTCACCAGTATCCCCAAATGCCAAAGGGTCCGGTCGTTCCTCCAAATCTTCCCCTTGTAGCATTTGAGGATAGGTGTCTTCCCAAGCTGATACAGTGGTAATACACTCCTAATCGACGATCCTAGTTATCTCCAGTGTGTTATGTGGCCAACCGTGACATTTAAGTGACTGAGGTCGTGGTGATGCAGCACGAATTCCTTTGTTTGCATGTCGTTGGCGAAAAGAGAAGTGAGAATTTCCTGGAGCTGTTGGATGATATCCTCAATCTCTGGCGCATCAGCGGCAAGATCATCTTCATCACTATCTGAATCTGCGTCACCCGAATGTGCCTTTTGGACGCCAGCTGCACGTTTTTCTAACATATCGTTACTTCATTGTAGCCAATCCATTTAAATGATTTATCGTACTTACCAGAAATCAGTTTTAGGAGAAGTTTCTTATCTTCCAGTTCCACTTTTATTAATGCAAGCACAGTAAGTATTCTCGGTCGCTTCGATAAGGCCCGCGATCTCTCTTTGTCAGTGGCTTCCTCTTTCCAGAAAAAATAAAAGATTTTATTATCGGCCCGATCACAAAATAGTTGTTATCAGTAGCCACAGCGATCTTCAAGTCCACTTCGCCGAGTTCGGCATGCCGATATAAACTCCCGACGGCATCAAACCTGCACTTCCCACGGAGTTCCTTCGAGAGTTGCCCCAAGCGCTCAACAACAACTGCCTTCCTCTCGAGGCTTAGGTCACGCTAGACCTCCCTTAGGCATACTCTTGGGACTTTCTCCATAATGATCCGTTCAAAACCCAACTCATTTTCGGCCGTGCAATCATAGGCGAATACCGCTGGAACTGGTAGTGAGGTACCGTACATTGCCGCAACAGTCGGAGAGTGGCAACCTCGCTGTCAGTCTTGTAGAAGGGTTCGACCGGGAGCGTTGCGCGGAAGACGCAGGACTCCTGGTCCTCGATTGTGTTCGAGGAGACCGTGGTCAAATAGACTTTGTTAAATGCCCCCTCTGCGAGGAATTTTGCGGAAAGGTCGTCTGTACGAAGGTGTTGCCGTAACAGTGCCTTAATTGTGGCGATGTTGGGGGTTGCCCTCTAAGCTGGAACAGGACCGGGAGGGTTGGATTTCCGACGAAGGCCAAAGGCCGAGAAAGGCTTGTGGGAGTGTATCGGCGTCATTTTTTGTTGGTGGCGGTGACCCAATGAAGTAGTGAAGGGGTTGTTGAGGTTGGGATGGGAATCTGACGTGAAACTTATTCTTGGTTCACAGGTTCATCTCTCTAGCCCTTTTTGGCGGTCTTGCTGATACAGTGGCAGAGGTCATTTTCCTTCTGCCAACGCTTCACTCAAAGATAGAGCTCTGTTAGCCATACCATGGCACTCGTTGGGAGGGCAGGGGGTAATAAAAGAAAAAAGGCAATATCTCGCATTATTGTTCACCCAAGTCGTCCTTGTTGAGCTCCACACGGGTCTTGCCTTTCGGGTCGCATTCCTCTTCCGTGAGCAGGGCGTTCCGGACCTCAAAGCGGTTGGTGTTGTCAGGATCGTCTGATATAGCGGGGCAGTGCAGTCTTTGCGCACTTGGCGGTCGGCCTCTCGAAGTTCTTCCATAATCGATGCGGGAGAGTTATCTGGTGGAGATGTGATCTCCGGTTCAATTACTTCCCCCGCCTTGGCGGAGGGTTAGTCATCTTAGGCCTTTTCGGCACATCACAGTATAAGGAGGTCCGTAATCTCGATTGGTGTTCCGTGGAGTTTGTGGGTTTTCAAACCATCTGCGTTCAATCTGCGAGGTTTATCGAGGAGCATAAGCAGTGTTTGGCCGTGGGAGGAGTACAAGATGAGTCCCAGTGGGGCGCAGGCAGCGGCACCTAGCCTATGGGGGCAACGACGTTAGTGATATTCCTGGGATCCTGGATGACTTCTCCGACATTGCTAAGGTCCCTGCCACCCTCCTGCCTCTTTGGGGCTTTCGGCCCATAGCTAGGTGGATCGTGCCCTTACTTCAACCAAATGTTCCTAAATTCTTCGGAGGTCAAGTCTCCACCTTGGTATCCTTGAAGTCACCCAGCGGCTTCCGGATAGTCAAATATGCTACTTTAACAATGTAAGCCACCTCCCTAACAGAACGACAGAAATTGTTCCTGCAACCATCCAATCGCGAGGCTTATATTGCATGATACGGAGGCCAGCTTTAACGACCTAAGCCCATCCACTGCCGAAGTCTCGGTGCTTGGTGAAGTGGTGGACATAGACTGTAGGATCTATGTGTTGTGACCAGACTTCGAGGATTTGAAAGAGTGGAAGGCAGACTAGGCTGAGTGAAGCAACATTCACCTAGTGCGCTGTTAGCAGAAAGAAACCGGTCGACCTTGAGCAAAAAAATCACTCTTAGTGTGTCTGGGAAGTCGATAAGTATGTGGAAGCTATTTACGCGATGATAGAAAATGTATAGACAACAGCTGCAGACAATGTGAGTTTTGGGACCACAGTTGAAGCGGTGCGGAACGGGTACAGTAAACCATTGTTGGGCATAATCTGCAGAACATAGGGGACGATTGACAAGCATTTGTAAAATACCGTAAGAACTGGAATAATAGGAGTTCTGGCTAAGGCGCTCAGAATTTCCTCCTTTAAATTAGGGAGGAACACAGTGAAAAAACTGCTTTTTAGACCTAAGCGGAGACAAATGAAAAGAAAAATACTAGCAAACTTTCTAGGGGAGGCAACTCCAACGTCCTGGCGTAAGGTCCAATTAGTGCAGTTTTTGAGGTATGCAGGTATGGTTGTTTTGTGTCAGAGTGGGTTCCGACTGGCCGTGTGGCGCTTAGTAACTTGAAGGTACGGGTACAGTACAGTATGTTTTCGCCAAGAGGTCAGGGTAATGTTTTCCAAGTAGGGCAGAGCCCAAAAGGTGAGCCTTGGGCAGTCCGGAGGTGATTCCGCACTTAAACATCCTACTGCAACTTGCCTTCCCATCATCCTAATCACACAAACCTCCTCCCAACCACACAAACCTTATCCCACCCTCACAAACTTGCAATTTTCCCCCGCCATCCACGGAACCAACACACGAGTACACTATGGCCGGGCTCAAAAAGTTCCTCGGTTTGTTCTAGAACTGCTGCACTTTGGATATATACCACTTACTAACAACATGTTTTAACGGTTTCCAGCTAGTACTCCTAAGCATAAAACCCCTATCGCGGTCGTGATTGCGACTCTCACCAGCAACCTCATGATAAGTGTTCATAAGAGATACACCCATCGTCCTCCTATCCGTCCTCGTAATACCGAGCAAGCTCCGGGCAACATGCAATGCACTGAGAGGGCTGGCGCTTCGGCTGGCGGAAATGAGTAGCCTTGGCACGTAAGGCTTGAGGAGTTCGAGAAATTCTACTCTTTCCAGCCAGGCCGGATGCTGGCTATTACAGGGTGTTTTTTTTTTCGTTTTTTTAGTTTGTTTCTGGGACGGCGGAATGAGGGAGAGCGTATTTTTTTCAAGGGGCTAAACCAGCGATGGGAAGGTCCTACGTTTTCTGCAATGGTCATGCCTCAAAAATAAATAGAAACTCTGACCGTCACATATGTCTCCAATGTTACCTATGACCCTGTGTTCCAAGCTGCCTCCTGTCTCAGTTCGTGATTACCAATCGACCTTACCAAGCAATTCAAGATTGAGCTAAGAATCCGAGTGAGAATCAATGATTCGTTCCATCTTGTTCTTCTTGCTTTTACGTGCAATCACATACTCTTCCTCAAAGACTATATGCTGCCCTGACCAACAGGCAAGGTCACACTTCTGCCTATACCCGAGGCGCATTTGGCTGGATCCCGGCTGAGGCAACAAGGGTCGAGGAAAGGAAATCCTTCAGGTCGATTTTCTCGGGCAGGCAAGCCACAAATGGTGGCTCTTTAAAGGCTCGGTTAGATCCCATGACAACTTCATGAAGGGGCACATCTATGATCTTACCTTTGGTAATGAAACGCGGATGTTCAATGGATTTTGAACCTTCGCCAGATACTAGTCAAGATAGGTTTTCCAGTTGCTGGCTCCACCATTTTGCAAGGCTCGCCTGAAAGGAACTGCATTAGCGTTTATCCCATCACTAATCACGGGCAACCTTATGACAGAACATTTGAGTAACGGTTTCCTGTGATCTTCAAAAGTTCGATTTCTTGAGACCAGATAGAGCCTCCTTGATTCATCTTAAGGAGGCCCGGTATTCAGTTAGGCCGGCCTTGGAATGCCGGGGCAGTAGGGTAGTCGGCATGGGGTCTATCCGTCGGTCGGAATGGACGCAATGGAAAGTAGGTAGAAAACGCGATGCAACCAAGGGTTCAAGAGCTTATCGCAGATGTACCAGTGGCAAATTTTGCACTCTTTCAATATTGCATCTGTTGGTTGGCGCACCATATCTATTGCCATTATTACTTCATCGATTTCTGTAACTCATGATGCTGAGCTCACCACCGGCCACATTTTGGGGAAGTGAGCCGATTCCCTTCCGGAAGCGACTTTTAATGACTGGGTCTTGTTGTATATAGGTTTAACTACCCGTTCGATATCCCGTTTACTTGCTTATAACCTTTTCCAGCTCAGCCTAAGGGGGATCTCAGCAGAGAGATCTAGAGTCTTGGATAGCTTTGGGGGTGTTTGTTTTTTTTGTTCAAGATGTTAGCACAGCCGCCCAGTGATCCTGTTCTTTCAAAGGACCTGCTGACGATTCTAAGACCTCGACCTTAGTGGAAAGCCCGACCATGCGGAGAGCATTCAAGACGGTAATGATAAACTCCCTTTCCCTTGTCGATTAAGGTGGGGAAGCTTGCAATGAGCAACCTTTGGCTGGTGTAGATACTAGCACTCGTTGGAGGGATCTTTGTTGGTCTGACAACCTTGGATTGTAGGCACACCAGAAAATCCTGATCAAAGGGTCCTCCCAACCCTGGATTTAAGCCTCTGACACACCGTCTACCAATTGGAACAAGGCATATCGTGGCCTCCATGTAACTCCCCGCACCTTTTCTTGCGTCGAGTAATCCACATCCCACATCCAAACGGACAAACACTCACGAACGTATCGCTTCCAAACGATCATCGCTGCACACATATCGATCCTTACAACATACCACTTCTACTGCCATCATCCCGGATAACACCAAACCAGAAAGGCTTTGCTAGTGCCTCAAGATCACCAAGCGAAAGGGAATTACACTCCTGATACGTGGACTATAATCTTCTGGAAAAGGCAGTTTCAAAAGCAAAAAAGAAAAAAACTCCCCATGTCAATCCAATTGACTTCATGCTCTGTATAGTCCAATGCTGCGCTGAACGGGAAAATCCCAGTTTGCCCCGTGATGGTGTAGGACCCTAGCTACTTGGGCAAATGCAGGGCCCCACTTAAGTGTGCGAGATGGGATGATGGTGAAATGGACGTGTTTTGGTGTCAGGTCAACGTTCTTTGTCTAAAGCCCTTTTTAAAATTTCACCAATTGCTGGTCACTCGTTTGATAGCTTCTAGCCTAGAGGACCGCACCACCAACCACCAACCTCCATGATCTTCCAAAACGGTCACACTCATTAGGTATTGTTCGATGTCCGATCCGGGTTTGCCACTCTTCTCATAGTACAACCATTACTTGCGGTCCAAGTTATAACATCATGACAAGGACGGGGAGAGCAAGGAAAGAAGGTTTCGCCGGAGCTGGCTACTAGGCAAAGTCCAGGGGACCAAACTCCCCTTCTTCACCCCTGGAGCTTCCGAGAGATTTCACCTGAGTCACTCTTCGGCATCAGGCCTAGGCCGCTGTTGGTGCTGCCTGGCCCATTACCGCCCAACCGCCTCAACCCCATACCTTCGATGCGACGGTCATTGCCAGCCCATTTAGAAACGCTCAATAGCCACATAGCCAGTGGGATCCGCTTCGCAAACAAAGCCGGATATGAAGCACAATTCCATGACATCTGCAAGCACCGCTGCTGCGCCTGCTGCCATGTAAAATTGGGCTCTACGATCAGCTTCCTCCAGCACCGCAAGGACCCCGATGAGTACGACAAGAGCACAAAATGCGACCTTGACTTCTCCTCCCCCGTGGCACTTGTCTTCCACTTGGCCACAGCGGAAAAATCCCTACACGCGTACTGCGGACAATGCAACGTGCATTTGGACACTTGGCCAAGGAACGCTGTCACTATCTCACAGTTATACACCACGTTCCTTCCATGTCATGTACTCGCCCTGCAGCCAGGAGGGAAGTCCCTGGTAAAGATCCTGGATTCAGGGTACTCTTCGCACGCAGTTATGAGAGGACCTTTCACTACTTCCAAGCGCACAGAGAGATTCACGAGTGCCACATGCCAAAATTCGGGATAAAGTGTACAAATCTCACATGTGAAAATCCCCGGATGGAGTGCGAGCTGAAGATAATTGCTTGCTGACAGCCATCTTGTACAGCAGGATTTAAAAAGCAGGAGATGGAGAAGCCTTTGGAGGAGGGAAAAACCAGCACCGCCGAGCACCAAAAAGGTGGGTCACGTTCACCATCTCCCAAAGAATGTATTCGGTTCAGGTGACTTCTTGTGGAGTGCGGGCAGCTATTGCGGGATGTACAGCCGCAGTTCGTGCTTATTGTCGGTCGTTGTGCGTGCGGTCCGTCATGCAGCACAGGGGCGGGTGGAAAAGTAGTAATGTGCGGGGTTTGTTAGTGTTGTACTAAATTGTAATTGAGATAACTTACGTGACATCTTGTGTCCGACTCATGTGATAACAGTAAAGCGAGATAATAGATGAGTATCTTGTCAATCTATTAAATCTACCGTAGCCCATCCCCCGCAGATTGATTGGGTTGTACATACAGGTATGGGTCCCGCGGCCCTATCAGGTAGTCTGGGCAGCACACAGTTTTCACGGAAGAGAGTATGATTGCACAAAATAGAGAAATCATTCCGATTACCGGAATCATGGATTCTCACTCCGATTCTGAGCTCAATAGTCACTAGTTTGGTAACCAGACGGAGGCCAGGATACACCAAAATTGAGGGTTTTCAAGCAATTATGTGAAAGGATTTAGAGTGACTAATGTATAATATATATTTGTTTCAGGTTTTCTTTTAGAGTTTGTACTGTACGGGGCGGTGGGGACAGGAGCTGGATAAGGTCGATTGGGGATTGTAAATGGTGGCAGGAGCCACCTTGTAACATGAAGCTGGGGGCAGTATTGGCGATATGTGTAATGGTGGTGATTTTTTTTTATTTTTAAGTTATAACAATTGGTGAAAACGTGAAACCTTCGCATTATGGGCTCTAACCACCAAACGCCGACCCCGCCTTCCCCCGGCATCCCCGAAACAGACTAAAAAAACGAGAAAGGAGCACCACAATAACCCGCATCTCAACCATGGCCGAAACGGAGGAATTTCGGTGGATCTTTAAGCCCTACTCGCGAAGGCTACTGAGTTCTGCGGGGCATCTTGTGGAGAGCTTGCGCGGTATCGTGATGACGAATATGACGACGATTGGTGTATCTATCAAGAACAATTGCCGTGACGTTGCATGTGAGAGTGGCAAGCACGACTGCAAGGGCTGTTTCATGCTTGGAAGCTCTAGCTGAAGAATATTACAATACATAGTTAGTAAATATAACCCTTCAAAAGTGCAGGAGTTCAGGAACAAACCGAGGAAATTGTTGAGCCGGAGCATGGTGTATTTGTCTATTAGTTGAATGGGTGGTGGAGGAAAAATCGGAAGTTTGTGTGGTTAGGATGAGGTTTGTGTGGTTGGGAGGAGGTTTGTGTGGTCGGGATGACGGGATGGCAAGCGTGTTGCGGAGGGGTCTTTAAGGGCAGAATCTCCTCTGTGGTGGCCAAGACTCGTCTTTTGAGCATAGCCCTGCTTACAAAACATTACCTACACCTCTTGACTACGACATACAAAATCCGTACCACCTAGGTAATGTGCCTCACGGAAAGTCAGAACACACTCCGATGTCAAGCAGCCATACTGCAAAAACGGGAATAATCTGTCCTCACGCACCGCGCCGGTGTCCAGAATTTTATGCCTTGAATTAGAGGCACTACCATACAGCGAGAAATGAATTTTTCAGTCCTCAGCGAAGACTGAATGAGAAGGAATACGATCATCCGTACCAAGGGAGGCAATTGCAACGCCCTAGTGTGATGTCCAATTATTCCCGCTTTTACGACTCTGGACTTGCTAATCTAACTACTGTGGGAGGAATTTTGATTCTTATCCTCCTAGACTACGGGCTAAAAAAGGCGTTTTTTTCATTTGTTACAGGCCCTAATTCCCTCCAACTCAAAAGGTGAAACTGTGGGCGATGTGCATTGAAGTCCAAAATTCCCTTCTCTGAGAAGTGGGCAGAAAACATGGCCAAAGCATTGCTGCTTCCCGGCTTCCACGACTGGCCAAAAATAAAATTCGCAGCTGTGGCTGATAGAGCAACTTAAAAGCCCAACGGCATAGTAGATTGTGCCATTATTCAAGTTTCTATGGTATTCTGTTGCAGGGTGGG
>QLOI01001763.1:0-35905 GCA_003313605.1 Tuber umbilicatum | reverse complement strand
CAACCCTCCCAATCTTGACAACAGCACACCCCAACCTCAAACACTCATCAGGAATATACTTCCTCTGAAACTGCTCCAAGTACTCTCCAACCTCCCTCGCCGTCGGCAACACGGAAATGCCAGGATCGTACGCCAGCTCCGGAAACACACAACTATACCTCGACAAGTTCGTCCGCATACCCGGATTCAGCGTCACACTTCCAGCGGCTGGAGACCAGAGCCCACCAACAGCGTTACGGCGCTCGAATATAATCGGGTGAATCCCATTTGATAGGAGGGATTTCGCCGTTGTGAGGCCTGAAGGACCGGCGCCGATTACAGCGGCAGTTTTGCGCTTCATTGTTGCCATCAATCGGTGGTAGAGGGGTGCCAGTTGGAGACCTCGTTAGTGGTGGTGGTGGTGATGGCGGTGGGTTGATAGAAGAGATAAAAAGAGGGGTCCGTTAGAGTGGGAGGGGGAATCCAACTGTTATGATATTATTATTATTATATTATTATTATGATAATCCAATAACTCGGCCACTATATTAACGTTTTTCCGGGTAGTCCGTAGCACGAGGATTAATCAGTGGTTGCTTGCCTACCTTATCTAAGTAGGGTCTGTAGGATGCGGGTCGCAGCCAATCGGTTCAGTGCTTTTGTTTATCACGATAGATATTGTAACTTACTCGGGTATAGCCTTCCCGCAGAGAGTTCGAAAGGTGCACCAGCACCGGTTTCAACGCCCAGGTACGAGGTAAATAAACAATTAGAAAGGTCAAACACCACCCAACCCTCTGCCCAGCCTTTCAAAGTCCAATTACGCAAAGGCCCTACAGTGTTCTAGTTTTTACGGCAGGAGATAACCATTGAGTAGTACACAGCCGATTCCCATGGCGCTTGAACCATTGCCGCAAACCCGCCATTACGATATTAACCGATTGTGATAGATGGCATTCCTAGAGTCCCTAGAATATCTTTCCATGGCACATATATCTGGCCCTGGGTATGGGCATCTTCAATGGGTTGGGCGGACAATCACGGCAGATCGAATCACTACGAGCAAAAACGATCCATGAAGGTGATTTTGCTACCTACTTGTGATATTTAAAGTTAAGTACCCCTCATGTGCGGGGTCCACTACCTCACATAATCTCACTCTATCCTCCCTCTTGCATGAGTAGGAACCCAGGGACCAGGGCGGAGAGGGGTGTATTTTGCCGAATTTTGAACATCCAGGAAACCGCACACTGGTGCCCGCTTCAGTTTCCAAGCAACCAAAAAGGATCCCCCCGACATCGGTTTATGTCACAACGCTTGCAGTGAATACATATTGGAGTCATAAAGTTAGTTGTCTACCAAATGCACGGATGCCTCGTAATTCTATCAAACCATTACCTACTCATAAACTATTCGTCACCCTCATTTCCTGCATTCTATCCCATTGAGAAAACTACATCAAACTGCTCCTCCCCCCAACCTCAGTGCTACCCTGCCCATTCGGCATCTCTCCATTTCGCTGTCCGACAAACTCTGTGTATATTCCCCGCAGGCGTTTACGCTCTTCCGGGGAAATACTTGGCCGTGTGGAGTGTAGCGAGGACTCAACATGCGACCAAGATATTGTTACTTCTGCGGTTCCGGCCTCTTGCTTCGTCTTTGTTACGGAGGCAGAATTGTTGTTGCTGTTGGAGAGGGAAGAATTATTTGAGGATCGTTTTTTCAGGGACTCGAGCTGTAGGAGTTAGTCGGAGCAGGGGATATAAGCGGAATGGCGAGATACCTTTTCCAGAAGCGTTATCCGCTCACGATGTCTATTTGCGCCAACCGCTGGTGCAGCCCGGCTCTTCCCTTTACGACTATCCCCCCAGACAAATTCCAAAAAGTCCAATTCCTCCTTAACATCTTTACCAGCTGCGCTAGCGCCCTCCTGCTCTTCTTCCAGCGCTTCGCGTTTGCGCATTTCTTCACTGATGACTCCCTGCACGGCTTCTAAATGTGCATTGTAAAGCACCGCCTGCAAGTCTGCTCCGGAATAACCCTCTGTCCTGGCAGCGAGTTCTTCAAGACTAACGCCCGGGCCCACACGCAATTTTCCGCCCTCGCCAACGAGCGCGCGGAAGATATCTAGCCGGTCTTCGAGATTCGGCAAGTCGCACAGCAAGCTCTTGTCCAAACGGCCAGGACGGAGGAGCGCAGGGTCGATTAGGTCCGGTCGGGAGGTTGCTGCGAGGACGTACACGCCGTCGAGTCCTTCCGCACCGTCCATCTGTGTAAGCATTTGATTTACCACACGATCGGTGACCCCAGTAGAATCGTGACCACGCTTCGGTGCAATACTATCAAATTCGTCAAAGAATAAAACGCAGGGTTTTGCGCCGCTGGCGCGCTCGAAGAGGTCACGGACGGACTTTTCCGAAGCTCCAATGTACTTGTTAAGAATTTCGGGACCTTTGACGGAAATGAAATTGAGGCCGCACTCTCCGGCTACTGCGCTTGCTAGAAGGGTTTTTCCGCATCCGGGATAGCCATAAAGAAGGAGACCGCTGCGGAGACGTAGGGGGCAGCTGGCAAATATAGGGGCATATTTGGTGGGCCATTCAAGTGTCTCCAGGAGGATTTTGCGGGTCTCTGTTAAACCGCCGATATCTCTCCAGCTCGCGCCGGAGGTCTGTAGTTTTACACCCCGGAGCCCAGCGGGAACGAAGCCTCGGAGAGCAGAGTCGAAGTCTATACGCCTGAGGGTTAATATTGGGGATTCTTTAGATTCCCCCGCGTCAACCATACGGACGACGGCCTCGTGTCTAGCACGACCAACGAGGAGGACCAAGTCCCCGGGCATATAGCCTTCAGTTTTAGCGGCAATATCGCGGAGTTCAAGGCCTTTCTCTAGGACTCCCGAAGCGGCCCCGACAACGCCCTCTAGTACAGTGCGACGGCCCTCCTTCGACATTGCTTTAAGCGAGAGCGCTTCGCGGAATACGTGACCGCCAACTACTAGGCTATGCATGCTTTCCTTTGCCTGACAACTAGCTAGGATGACGACACCTCCGCGTCCACCGCCACCGCCAGGTGAGGTGTGTTTTCTAACGGCAGCCACAACGATCTCAGCGATTTGCCTCACTCGAGAGTTGTCTTGATTTTCCGACTCAGAGGCACAGAGTCTGTCGAGGTCATCGAGGAGAAGGATCGAGTGGCCAGTCTTCCCAGCCGCCCATATAGCCTCGGTGAACCAGCGGGTGACATTTTCTTTAACTGTGCCTACACGCTCCTCGGAGAGCCTCGAAAGGGAGCCAGGGTCTATGATCCTGTGGAAATGTGGAGCTCCAGCAAGACGCTTTGCGATGAGGCGAAGGATTGAAGTCTTTCCCGATCCGTGGGCACCAGAGAGTAATACTGAGGAAGAAGACAATAAATGATTGGTGACTGAGGAAAGAATGTCGTCAACACCCACAATTGGCTGATCAGATTCACTTTCCGGGACGAACAATGTCTCCGAGACGACCGCTGGTGGAGGAGTAGGCTTGGGTACAAGTGACCCGATCTCGAGTGGGAGCTTTTTGTCCGCAGCCAGAACCCATTTAATGCACTGTGACACCTCTCCGCCCTCGCCAGCAGAAACCTCAATCTTAAGGACCCCACCGGCAGGAATCGGCGAGTCCCGTATTGCCGGGAGAACAAGTCCATCAGTCAGAGCACCCTCAAGCACACTTTCCCCAGGGGAAACCGAAGTCTTATCCTCCTCTATCATGGCCTTCGTCCCATTGCGTTGTCTGTGAGGGCCCAGAACCTCTTGCAACCTTGCAACAGCCATTTCCTCGAGACGTTTAGTTCCACCACCCCATTTTAACCCGTCCTGTTTCTCAGTGCCCTGGAATGG
Organism: Tuber umbilicatum; assembly: GCA_003313605.1. Taxonomy (NCBI): domain Eukaryota; kingdom Fungi; phylum Ascomycota; class Pezizomycetes; order Pezizales; family Tuberaceae; genus Tuber; species Tuber umbilicatum. The sequence continues at coordinate 32,046 of QLOI01001763.1, read as the reverse complement.
AAAAACCTTAACTTTTGACAGCAGTTTCTGGGGTACTTGTTGCGGCGCGGGCTCAAGGCGTATCATATCACCCACTTGCCCAGGCCGAAGATGTAAAGCGGCAGAAAGCAGCCTAGACAATGCTACATGTTTCCCATCTGGAGCAGAATCCCAAGGACGTACAGCTGCAACGATCTTGGAAGCCGGAACCGCCTCCGGCGCTGCATCCTTCTTATCCTTTCTGTCCTTCTCCTCCGGCGGCTGCTGCTGCTGCTGAGATGGGTCTTGGGGAGGAGCTATAGCTGGGGGCCGGACAACCGAAACCACAACATGGGAGACACTCCGAAGATGCCTCGAAGACATGAGCAATGTAGGATCTAGGTAAACCGAAAATCCCTTTCCGCCAGCAGCAACCTCTCTTCTATCCTCATCCCCTTCTATATCCTCTTCCTCCTCCTCGTCGTCATCCGCCTTCGGAAGATACCGTTCGGCGGGTAGCGAGACACCCCGGAAAAACATTGCCCCCGCACCCCCACTATCACTCCGCTTCTTCATTGCAGTTTTCACGGTGCTAGTAGCCGACTTTGCACCCTGGCTCTGCCGGCGCTGCCGCTTCTTCGGCGCAACAATAATCTCGGCTTCCGGCGAAACCTTGGCGAATCCGTTCGGCGAGGAAAGAGCGTCCTCCGGCTCAATCTTTGTCACTCTTATAGATGCCGTAGATGTAGGGGATAGGTAGACCGAGATCGGGTGCGCAGGAGAGACGCAGCGGATCTGCGAAATAAGATTTAATTCCAGAAAGTCTGCATGTAGCTCAATTATCTCCCAATCACTCGCAGTCAGGGGTTCGATATGAAAGGTGTGCGCTGGGGTAGGGTCCAAATGGAGGTGAAGGGAAACCTGATCAAATCAACATAATCCCCAATGCGTGAGACCCCAAAATAGTGTTTCGTGGAGCGGAGCAAACCTTAGATCCCTCGGACAATCCCACATTCCTAGCAAATGCAGGATCCATCTCTACCACTGCCTCCTCTGACCTCCCTGACCCCGCGCTCGGCTTCCTTTTACTCTGCATTCCCGTCCATCCGGCATACGCGCTCCTAGTAGTTATAGCTGACCCTCCCCCGACAGTGGCACGGAAGGATAACTCAACAATAACATTCTGTGCTGGAGTATTTGCAGAAACCAGCACGTTAACGAGCGGGACTGGAAGGTTGAGAAGGCAGTTCTTCAGTGGAGTTAAGGAGACAATTGCGGGGGTAGCAGGGGGTGAAGCCTTCCGCGACATAGTTGCTTCTGGGGAATTTGAAAACAATTAATTATCGTACAGACCCGTTACTCAGGATGGCGGTGACAGTATATCAATAGTGTAAGTGACAGTTAAGCATATTATGGGGAGTATCGAATATCGGAACAGAAGATTAATGATGCGTGGTGAGAAGGCGATATCACGGCGTATAGTAGGTAGGTAGGTCCAGCGGTTAAAAGATTCGGGGAAAGCTCTTCCACTGTAGCAAAACTCGGAGTTTCCTCTGAATCCCAGACTTGAGTGCCATATGCCTCGGTTGTTGCTGAATTCAGCAGAAGTTAACTATGGACTGGGCTTATGTAATCAACCAGTATTTAATCTCCTAATCAAGGCAATTGTGGGGCAAGAAGAGAAATTTACCCCTATTAAATACAAATCAGGTAACGGACAAACAACGCGGCTGCTAGAGCGCAGCAAACGCGAATATCTCTTCATCCAAATTGATTCGCGAGAAACAGCAAAGTTCCAGTCAAGCCCCTCCCTTCCATCCCTTTGCTCAAACCAAAATCCTCACCAACCATCCCATCCTCTCCATCCTCTACTTTAGCAATCCATTGAGGTCACGAAATTTATAATATTATACACTACAATAATGTCTAAGCTTCCTGTTATCAAGCTATCCGAGGATATCGATTATGACAAACAACAAGGTTTGTTTTCCGTTCATTGCTCGTTACTCCGCAGCTAACTTACAATGTTTGGGTAGTTGCCTTTGAGGCTTTCCTTACAGGATTCAAATCAACACTTTCAACAGAGGAAGCTGCCCGTGACGCGTTATCGAATTTGAACATGGAGGACCAAGACGAAGACCTCACCGATACACCCCGCCGTCGTGCAACGCGCTCTGGTGGAAGAAGCCGTGCAAGAAGGCCGAGAGTTGCGGTTCAGGAACCCAAACTAAAGTACATGCTACAGCTCCAGGAGATTGCGAACAGAACACGGGATTCTATCACTATTGAGTTAGATGATTTGAGAACTGTAGGTTCCTCTGGCACCGGATACAAGATGGCTGGGCTGATATGGCGAGTGATAGTTTGAGGATTCAGGCCTTGTCGAAGAAGCAGTGGGATTAGTCAAAGCAGTGGATAAGAACGCTGCGCATTATATTGAAATCTTTTCGAGGGCCATTGATAAAGTTATGCCCCCAGAGACTGTAGACACCACGTATGCCACCATTTCTACTTATGGACCACCAAGTTTAATATTGTTTTAGCTACAATGATGATGTCCTTGATGTTATCCTCACACAACGTCGCAATCGCAATGCCACTGCAGAGAGTGATTCAGCCGACCCGCTTTCGCTCGATGCCCCCCCTCAGCTCTTCCCCGCGATGCTTACCCGTCGCTACCAGGTGTATTTCAAGCCATTGACACCATCAGGCGACTCTGGTAACAAAGCACTTGCAGTGCGTAATGTTCGTGGTAGTCATCTAGGTCATTTGATCACCGTTCGCGGTATTGCAACCCGTGTGTCGGATGTCAAGCCTACTGTACTCGTCAACGCATATACCTGCGACAGGTGCGGTTGCGAGATTTTCCAAGAGGTCAAGACCAAGAGCTTTGCTCCGTTAGTCGATTGCCCTTCACAAGAGTGCAAGAGCAATGATGCGAGGGGTCAACTTTTTATGTCGACTCGCGCGTCCAAGTTTTTGCCATTCCAAGAAATCAAGATTCAGGAAATGGCAGACCAAGTACCTGTCGGACACATCCCCCGAACCCTTACAGTACATGCCCATGGCTCTCAGACAAGATGCGTCAACCCTGGAGATGTCATTGATATTGCGGGAATATTCCTACCGACACCATACACTGGTTTCAAAGCTATCAAGGCAGGTCTATTAACAGATACCTACCTCGAAGCCATGCACTTTGAGCAACACAAGAAACAATACGACGACATAGTTATCGATACCCGAACTATCCAACGTATCGAAGATCTCCGATCACAGGGCAACCTTTACGACACCCTCGCCAAGTCCATTGCCCCCGAGATCTTCGGCCATGAGGACGTGAAGAAATGCCTCCTCCTCCTCCTCATTGGCGGCGTAACCAAAGAAATGGGCGATGGAATGAGAATCCGTGGTGATATCAACGTCTGTTTGATGGGAGACCCCGGAGTAGCCAAATCCCAGCTCTTAAAATATATCACCAAAGTCGCCCCCCGCGGGATCTACACCACAGGTCGTGGATCCTCTGGTGTCGGTCTCACAGCCGCCGTCATGCGCGACCCAGTCACGGACGAGATGGTCCTCGAAGGCGGAGCCCTGGTACTAGCAGACAACGGTATATGCTGCATCGACGAGTTTGACAAGATGGACGACTCGGACCGTACAGCGATTCACGAAGTCATGGAGCAGCAAACTATCTCCATTTCCAAAGCCGGTATTACCACATCTCTGAACGCACGCACTTCCATCCTCGCGGCAGCGAATCCTCTCTACGGCCGCTACAACCCCAAGATCTCCCCTGTGGAAAACATCAACCTCCCCGCCGCCCTCCTCTCCCGTTTCGACATCCTCTTCCTAATCCTGGACACCCCCACCCGTGAAGGCGACGAAGAGCTCGGCCGTCACGTTACATTCGTTCACATGGAGAACCGTCATCCAGAAATGGACTTCGAACCCCTGACCCCGCAAGAAATGCGCATTTACATTGCCCAAGCCAGGACCAAACGCCCCGTCATCCCTAAGGAAGTAGCAGACTATATGGTTGGTGCGTACGTTAACATGCGCAAAGCCGCGAAGAAAGCGGAAAAGGACAACAAGTCCTTCACACACGCATCGCCCCGTACCCTCCTCGGCATCATCCGTCTCTCCCAGGCGCTCGCCCGCCTGCGCTTCGCCGACACAGTCGTGATCGAGGATGCTGACGAAGCGCTCAGACTCATCGAAGTGTCCAAAGCCTCGCTACAGGAGAAGAGCGACTGGGATGAGGACAATACCGTTTCCTCGAAGATCTACAACATCATCCGAACTCTGGCCTTTAGTACCGGTGACGGCAGTGGCGAGTTGAATATGAGAAATGTCCGGGAAAGGGTTTTGGCGAAGGGTTTCACGGACGATCAGTTGGCCGATGTGATCGATGAGTATTCCGCGCTGGATGTTTGGCAGGTGGCCGGGGAAGGCACTAGACTTGTGTTTGTCGGGGCGGAAGTTGATGATGCTGAGGAAATGGATGTCGACATGAGTTAGTCTTTGGTTTTTTTGGTTTTTTTGGTTTTTTTACCTTTACCGTCCCGTCTATATCAAAAGTCAGTCTGGGTTATGCGGTACGGTATGCTCGAATGTATGATATCCCGTACCCGAAAATACAACGACATGATAGATGATGTCTTTTTTAATCTCTAACGGAAAAGTGAATGCACATGATTTTGATACCTATCGTACCCAATTCTCTATGACTGGCTTAAACTCCAATCCACAAATGGAAATATTCCGAAAGAAATGGAAGAACAAAATCAGCGTTTACTTGCAGGTTTTTCACCATCCCCCCCTCTCCGTCCACTACCGCACCACCACCCTGCGCTGGCGCTAGCCCCTGCAATTGTCCAACCCCACTCTCAGTAGGTTAGCAATCCCCCCTAGGCAACTCAAGCGGATACTCCTTAGTAGCAACGCTCCCAACAGCCATTCCAGGATCCGGAAATAGCGCTTAGCAGTACGATCCGCAGGCGTGGACCATCCACTCCCAATATCCGCCACCAGAATCTCCGGCAGAGTACCGCATCCTAAACTCCTCCCTGCCCGGTGAACTCCTCTGCTGAATAGTCACAAGCGAGCAGGATATGTACATCCCCTCTTACGATCAAACCAAGTCCAAGCGGAAATGGCGCCGCCGGCGTGGGGTTCCATTGGTAGCTTGAAGTTGAATTCCTAGCTACGGGGACTACCCACCGCGGACAGGTCCCTGGGTGTGAGTGCAATACGCGGAGTTTCGTGCTGCGGTCGTACCATAGGTGATGCCAGCCTAGCAGCTGCAGCCTCAGTGAGCGCTTGTGCCCCTCCAAGCGAACTTTTGGGTCGCGTCTGCGGTCCATTTTGTAGTTGGCTTGCTTCCGGAATTGTCAAGACAGTTGAGGTATCTTCAGCAGGGGAGAACGCGAGAAAACGAAGGAAGGCACCTTTTGGTGCGGGCGCCATGGTGGCTGCGTCTAAACCTTTCTCACCGGTAGCATGTGTAAGTAGAATCGCGATGTGAGGTGCAATTTCAGTGACTTGAAAAGGTTTATATTTCAGCGCCCGCTAAAGAACCAACCCCATATGAAACCTACAGTATAATAACTATTATTTAAACAAACTTCTCAATCTCGACTGAAATGATAGATGTACCATTCCATCCCAAAATTTAATACCGCCTACGCAAATAATTATTTGAGAATGACCGTATCCCAGCAGCCCTAACAGATCCTTTGCGACAAGAAGCCCACCCCCTGCTCCCTAGCTCTTCCGTTATCCATCGCTGGGAGCACTTGCAATGTTCTGCAATTGAAAAATCCACTGATAAATACGTTTCGAGCAGGCTAAAAACTCTACAACTTCTGCCTCTGAAAGCTTATAGCCTGATCCCCCAGTTCAAGCCAAATCAATAAGATAGAAGCAACGGCAAAGAGCCCAACGAACCCCAAACAAGTTATTAAGTATTTCCTAGGAGCAAGCAAGACCAGAAATCATGTTCAAATGGGCTCTGCATTTACTAAATCATAAGCAATCACTCGCAGGTGACCGACCTAACATTGTTGAAAAGAACTGCACTCCTATGGCAGCAGTGGTATACGCATGCGCTGGTGAGGACGCGCAAAGCCTTGAAATTTCTCTCCCGTTTGTTCCTGTTTCCTCTTGTCTTCTCTTTGCCGCGACCTTTTCTTCTTTTCCTCTTTTATTCTTTCCTTCCTTCCTTCCTCTTCTTACACGATACAACACACAATAAAATCATGGTCTTTACCACCGCTTAACACAGCCTCAGCACATTCACTTGTACTGTTCAACTCCACTACGTAAAACTCTCTTCACCGATCGTTACCTCAGCATTCATTATCTTCAACAAACATAACCGTGCGAGTGAAGGTCCTTCGCGTCACTGCGAGACAAAATGTATGGCGAATGATACCAGAACAAAACCAGCGGCTAGCATATTAATGTCAGCTAAAGGATTATAACAATAGGTCGTGGGTTGGGGAAAGGGTTCTCCCCGCTCTTAACCCACTACCTCGTACAACGCCTCTTCCTTCCTCCTAATGGGTTACATATGAATCCATAATGCGAGCAGGGCGTAGCAGTGAGTGCCCACCCAAGCGCACAATATCTCCTCAACCCCTTCTAAAATACCCAAACAATCTGTTCTCCCGAGCTCAGCACCCAATCCCGAAAGTATACCAGATATTAGCTACTAGTTTTAACCTTTCTTATTATTAAATTATTTAATTTATATTTACTCCTTTACTATCTACACTAGTTGACGGTTGGGGGTTGACATGACCGGGTGATAGTTGATCGTAGACAATTAATCGTTGGGCGCCGGAGTTACGACGAACCGAAGCCCCCACTACCCCACCAACCGAAATTGCCCAACCGCAATTAAACATGTCTCGTATCACGAACACTTCTGTTGAGTGGCCGTATGGATATCATATACAGAAGATTGCAGAGAGCCCCTAACCCTCCATAGATTACCAGACATGTCTGCCCCTCGGTACCTGTCTCAATTCCTAAATGCACCTCTGCCTCAACAAAAGAAAGACATATCCGGATAACCGCTTTTAGAAATCACGACAACCCCAGAACAAATGAAATGATTCTCTGTGTGCCCAATGCCCGGCATAGCTGGGGCTTTACTGTGAGAAGTTACCACCAGGGGGGGAGTCGAGAAACTGATTGAAAAGCTGTAGGTCAATTACCGCACAGTGAAGCCCCGAAGAATATCCGCCAAGATCCAAATGGATCTTGAGGCAGTGCGGTTCTTAGGATCTACCTGCAAGGGTCACTGCCGGTAGAATACTTTGGTCATAGCTTTGCTAATAGCTTACCAACTTGGGATCACAAATTCCGAGTGATCACACATGACCTGACTAACCAGCCAAAAACCCTAAAATCTCAAAAAAAAAAAAAACATTCTCACGCAAAACTACAAATTTCACCCCACTATCACCCCCACCATCCCCCACAAACCACATACTATCTCAACAATCCCTCCTCACCTTCCTCACCTCAACACAGCACATAGCACCAAATCACGATGCTGACAAAATCCGCCCCCCTCCGCTTAACCGCGCTCCGAATCTCCCCCCCCTTCCCGCCAGCAACAACTATCCTCCTACACCCACATCGTAATACCTCCACCTCCACCGCCACCAGCAGTAGCACAAGCCCCACCACAACCGCAACCTCCCCCCAATCCAAAGAAAAACTAGGCTGGGACACCTTCCTACAGCTCCGCAAGCAACGACGCAGGTACAACCTCATCTCCTCGATCTTTACCAGCGCCCTCGGCACGACGGCGGGCGTAAGCTACCTTGCCAACAAAGAGATCGACCCGACGCAGATGATAATGGGCATGGATCCGATAATCCTCTTTGGGCTTGCTACCGTTAGCTGTGGAGCTCTGGGGTGGCTCGCTGGACCGGTTTTGGGGAGCAGTGCGTTTTCAGTGGTTAAGAGGAGGGTTATGGGGCAGATTAATGAGGTATGTATTTCCCCTTTGCCATCCCTCCCGGAGAAATGGAAGGAGGGCGGGAAGTGAATGATAGGAGTGCTAATTGGGAACAGCGAGAGCGGGAATTCCTCCAGCACATCAAAAAGAACCGCGTCGACCCTTCCTTCCAAAGCTTCAGCAATCCCGTCCCAGATTACTACGGGGAGAAGATTGGGAGTATCAGGCAGTACAAGCAATGGCTGAAGGATCAAAGGGCGTATAATCAGAAGAGCAAGAATTTTTTGTAAAGGCTTCTTTCTCTCATGGCGCTTTTCTGTAGCCATAGAAGGCGGGAGGAGGGGTAAGGGGTTACTGTACAGCTTCGTTTATATCGCTCCGGTTCTTTTTACCTTTTTTTTACCATTGTTTTTTTATTCCATCGCTTCTTACTGCTTTCTGCCGGATTGGTAAAGTATATATTCCTTTCTTAGCTGCCTGGCTGCTTAGCTGCTCGATTGTCTTGGATTTCTGATGGATAGGTGAACGAACGAACGAGCGAATGAGCAGGAAGAGAAGGGAAACGCATTGGGCTCCCCTCCACTCCCAAAAAAATCACCCCTATGCTGTACACTATAATAATATACACGAAGCAACCCGTACCTTTTCAACAGGTGAACCTCCAACCAACCACCACCAAAAAATCAGAATCTCTGCCCCGCCCTCCTTCCCTCCCATACAGTACTGTAACCTCCACAAGCACCTATAACAGAATAAGCCTACAAACAAACACCCCTCAGACCTACTACCCTTCCCGCAACCATCAACCACACATCCCTAAACCCCAGCACGATAGAGCGCATCCCATCCCCTCCTCCCGTCAACCCGTCATCAAGCAGTCCACACATAATTCCACCATAATCACCCACACAGGTGCACCAATCCCAACCGAGTGACTCCCCATGACCAACCACCATATGTACCAACTTATACAGTACTCGTAAAAAAAAAACGGAATAAAATAAAAGGCAGTTCACATCACTACACTCATATAGTATCCACGCCTACACCGTAATAAACTACTCGAGTACAGTACGCAATGGCAATGCGAACTCCAGCCAACTTTCCGCCAATAAAATACAGTACCGCATAACATGCGCGTATCGGGTCACGGAATTCAACTCCCCCCCAAGGTATCTCCTATCATACTTGTACTCGTACAGTAATGTATACTAGCTAGATTACGTGACGTGACCGCATTCACCAGATCGGACCGGATCGAAAGCGCAGCTGGTCAAGCCGAGTTAAATTTCAAAGTAAAGCGGAGTTGACTGCGTGATATAATGCAGATACAGTACAGTACTGCACAGTACAAAAGGAAATACTCAAGGAGAAAGAGAAAAATAAAGAAAAAGGATGACATCTCCCTATAAGTCAAGATGTCGATCCAGCCAGTGATCCGGCTAACCAATTCAGCGTGTTCCCCCCCTCCCTTTGAGCCAGAAGATATATAATTGCCCAATGACAAGTTACAAACAATACAGATACCGGTGATACACAAGATGAGAGAAAAATTGAAAGAGATAAAAAATTGAGCCCTCAATATAAGATACTCCTGGCCCGCTCGGGGATTTCATCCTCTGCTTCCACCTTTTGCATCAATAGTATGTTTGCCATTGGAAAAGAGAAAAAAAAAAAAAGGTTTTCTGATTTTTAAAAGGTTGTAAAAAAGAAGAAAAACGCGCAGCTACTACACACACCACACATAAAAAAAGAAAGAGATAAAAAGAACAAGCTACCCAGTATTATTATTTTTCCCTTCTCTCCTTCCTCACTTCTTTTCTTGCCCGCCTTCTCTAGTGCACCGATCCTTCCATTACTCTATTAAAGTAGAGGATCTAGTGCTTGTCTCTACGCTGAAATGCTCAAGACAAAGAAAAAAGAAGCCGATCAAACCCGAAACACAACTATGGAAAAGAAAAAGGGAAGGAAAAAAAAACCACCCAACCGACCATTCATGATGCAAAAGAAAAAAACAAACGTCATGAACCATGAAAGACCCCACAATCAACAACGCCGGGTAGATGTGAATAAAACTTTTCTTCTTTCGTGTGTGTGCCCTTTGGATAGAAAAAAAAAAACCCATGAAAAATAGTTGAGATGAAAAGCAGAACATAAAACATAGAAAGCAACAAAAAGAGGGCAAGAACCCTCTCACCCCATAAATTCATCTCATTTCCCCAGGTCAGTATTGCCCAGTCTCAGCAGAACTTGCGAGGAGTAACAAGGAAAAAAAAAAGCAGAAACCCCAGTTGGAAGCCGTCTATACCCAATTGCATAACAACCTGTGTTTCCGAACGCTGCCGGTGAAAGACATGAAGAAACAAGGAAAAAGGAAAAAGAAATTTCATTTAAGAGGGTGAAGAAATTGATATAGAGAGGGATCATGAGAAATCATAAAGCAGCAAAAGCAAAAAGCCCACAAAACCCCAAATATTGCGCCATGTTTTAAACCTTCCTTTGCTCCCTTTCTCTTTAATGCAAGCAGAAACAACCGATGAAATGTTACTTTTTTTGTGGCCAAGGAAGGAAAAGGGTCCAAACATACGCAATTCCGCCGGGCGGAATTACCACCAAGAGGTATTACCACCACCAGGGTTGCCATAGCTCCCACCGCCGTGGCCGCCGCCCCCTCCTCCACTATAGCCACCGCCGAAGCCGGATCCCCCACTACTGGGGTAGCCTATCATACAATGTTAGCAATGTCAATAATCGAAGCATAAGTACCAAACATACCGCCGCCGCCACCACCACCACCACTATAACCATTACCCGAGCCGCCATAGCCACCATAGCCACCACCGCCGCTACCACCGCCGCCATACTTTCTGAAATCACGGCTGGCATTACCGCCACGCCCTCTTCCACCGCCGCCGCCAGGCCTGCCACCGCCACGACCGCCCCCGGAAAATCCACCCTCCCTAGCAATTGATTCCAAGAACGCAGGGACTTCCTGATTGGCTTCTTTGAGCAGTTCAATAAGATCTCTGACGACACCGCGGTTACCGCGATTGAAAAAGGCAGTAGCAATTCCAGTATTACCAGCACGCCCCGTACGACCAATACGATGAACGTAGTCATCAATGTCGGTAGGAAGATCATAGTTAACTACGTGAGTGACATTAGGGATATCAAGACCTCTAGCAGCCACAGCAGTCGCAACCATAACTGGGCAACGACCAGTGCGGAACATTTCAAGAGCGCGCTCACGCTCGCGTTGTGTGCGATCCCCGTGAATCGACGTTGCTGGAAAATTTTGATTAAGCAAGAAATCGCTCAACGAGTCGGCCATACGCTTGGTTTCCACAAAGATGAGGGTAAGGCCACCACTATGTGTATGGAGAATGTCCAAAAGCACGGAACGCTTATCCTGATCCTCGACATATTCGACCTTTTGGGTAATGTTCTCGGAAGTAGAACCCACACGACCGACGGAAAGGAAGATATAATCCTTCAAAAAATCTCTGGCGAGCATTTGAATGTCACGGGGAAAGGTAGCAGAAAACATGAGGGTCTGACGAGCATCAGTCTTGGGCATATCTTCACCCTCAACAATCCGACGGATCTGAGGCTCAAAACCCATATCCAACATACGATCAGCTTCGTCAAGGACAAGATACTTGATGTTTGCCAATGATATACGACCACGCTCAATCAGGTCAACCAGACGTCCAGGAGTAGCAACCAAAAGGTCACAACCACGATCAATCAAACGCAATTGAGATCCAATGTCGGCGCCACCATACACGACACAGGGGCGAACCCACGAACGGTACGCGAATTTACGGGACTCGTCATAAATTTGAGAAACAAGCTCACGAGTAGGAGCCAAAATAAGGGCAGTAGGATAGGCTTTGCGTTGACGGCCATAACCATAACCAGCACCTGAACTTGCAGGGGCAGAGGAGGGTCCTTGAAGGAAAGATTGGGAAAGTATCGGGAATAGGAAACCACCCGTCTTCCCAGAACCTAATAACAATTAGCTCGTTTGTAAGGATAGGTGAGAATGAAAGTTACCAGTTTGTGCACAAGCCATGAGATCTCTGCCGCCCATAACAATAGGAATCGAGTATTTTTGCACAGGGGTAGGGCTCTTGTAGTGAGCAAGATCAATATTGGACAGCAAATGAGGATCCAAAGGTGGGCTGGTGAACTGGGTAACAGGTTCGGGAACATCATGACCAGAGGCCTCAACCGGGATATCGTCATATTTCTCAAAATTGATACCAGTAGCTTGTTTGGTAGGATCGTTGGGGACGCCAAAAAGCTCACGCTCGGTACGGGGATTAGGGGGTCCGGGGATATGTTTGCCATCGGCCCAACGGCCATCTCCAGAACCTCCACGATTACCACCGCTACCCGGATTGCCATATGCATTGGGATCAAAGGAGCGTTGAGGGCGAGGAGGAGGGACGTCCCAATTACCACCACGAGGAGTGAAAGCTGGGGCAGCGGCCCAGCCATTACCATGAGAAGCAGAAGCAGCTGACTCTTGGGGAGTTGGGCTAAGTTGAGAATTAGCGCGATGCTGCCAACATCAACTCGAAGAGCGAAAGCCAGAAACTATAGGACGAAAGTACGGATCACAAGGCAAACAGGAAAAAAAAATCACATTGAAAGCGAGGGGGGCAACACCAAGAAAACATAGTAGAAGAAAACGAAAACTAGTAGAAATGTTAATAACATACCTGTTGCTCCATCTGGAGGATTGAACGCCATTTGCTGTGCCGTTCTGGACGGGAGGGGCCACGGCAGGCGCGGGGCCGGAGTTGGCTCTGGAAGCGCCTCTCAAATGGGGAGGGATATAGGTTCTCGGACCAGCACTCCCAGAAGAATGATTAGAAGTCCCAGAAGACGGAACCCCATCAGTGGCATGAATCGAGTCATTCATGCCCAGGTTAGACATGCGTTGATTAAGTTCGGCCATGATTGGAAAGCTTTTTAATGCGGGTGGTTGGTTTCGGTAAGTATTCTTGAACGAATGCGTTTGGTGAGACGGAAATTCGGTGCCGAAAAGGAACCCGGGAAAACAACAACCTGTGAATTAAAAAAGAACCCGAGGTGTTGGTCAAGGGCAAACAAGAGACTTCTAAGACTCCTGTGTGCTTTTGAAAGAAAGAAAAAAGGGTTTGAAGAAAAGCTGGTATAGAACACTCCCTTCCGGATCGCTCCTGTCTACGGATGTCGTAGCGTCGCAAAGAAAGGAACGATGAAAAGGACTAGAATCTAAGAAGAGAAACGAAGGAAGGTCAAGATCCTCTGCTCCTCTGGAGTTATGTGTGCGTAAAACTGTGAAAGGGAGAGGAGATGCAGTGCTGAGTTCAGAGAGGAGGTTGAGAAGAAGGTGGTTTGTGAAGAGACGGAAGGTAGGGGAGAAAAAAAAAGGGTGGAAGGCGACCAGTGGGAAAAAAAAAAAAAGGCAAAAAACAGCAGAGCAACTCACACTGGTATCATACCAAAGGTCTGAGGTTGATGGCAAACCGCAAAAATTGGCAGCGATTACTAATCTAGAAATAGGCAAGGAAATGTTTTTTTTTTTTTCTTTCTTTTCCTTCTTTTTTTCTTCTTCCAGGAAGAAGACTGTTCATCCCCCAACCAACCAGTGAGTCTGTAAAGTTTATCGCCTGCCACTACCATAAGCAGGCCTCGCAGGCGGCAACGGGACGAATGCTTGACGCAGGCCGGACCCCTCTTGGGTAAAAAGGAGCCACAGTTCAAGTAAGTGATATGTTTTGTGACTTTTCGTCGAAAGTTGCACACCCGATCAAGATAGCTCCATATGCGGCTGACAGAATCCCAAGAAGCTTTCATGGAAAATTCCAATAACTTACTTAACCCGTCACTGGTGCAAAAAGAGCTGACAGCCAGAAGCAAGTACCATGCAGAGCAATCTCTGCCCCCAATACCGGTGGCCCCATTTTCTCCACCTCTCTTTCCCCCCAATCACGAAAGGTCTCCTGCACTCTCATGGAAAGTTTTGATACTTGGCCTCTCTCGTTCGCGTCAGCACGCTTATCACAGTCATGATGGGGGAGGTGGATTATTGTGGAAAAAAAAAAATCCCCCCGAAAAAGTTCCTGGCCTCCAACGACCGTACAGTCGCTCATGAACACGATAAATGATATATACACATGATATTCATATATCATACCGGCCACAGCACGACAGGTTACCAAATGGCCTCTTGAGCCTCCTCCTATTATAATATAAACCACTCAAACCCCATTTGCGACAGTCGGCTTGCACAAATCACCAGCACTTTACAGGGACAACCTCTCCTCATACCGCAAGTACCGCTCTTGTCCGAGCACTCAATCACTTACAGGTACCGTACATTGGGTACCGGTATGCTGGAGGAGCATTTGGCCGAGAACTGCCGGTCAAAGCAATAAATTTAGTCTACCGACCATTATCGTCGATCCGATTGATAGACCACAGGACAATTCAAGATCAGGCGGCCATTTTCTAGAGGATTTTTCGCACACCAGTCCTACTGAGCCAATTCAATGAGTAGGGTGCGAGAGTCTTTACAAAGTTACCTTGTTCCGCATGAGCACAGCGACCGTTCCCCCCCGTATCCGTCGTGAAGTAGCAATACCAATAGCTACCAGTGACTTGACTTGAAGCAAATGAAATTCTATCACACGATCTGCAACTTAGGTTTATCTAGGGACAGATAGGGGCCGCTATGATATTAAGGAGTTTTGACCAGTCGAATATCTAAACAAGCAAATACTAAATTATACGGTGTAGTATGCCTAATAGTTCCGCAAGTTGAAGTCGAGAGACGCTTGAACAGCATACCGGCGGTTGCGGTACCAGGCTCCTATCAACGTCATCATCGTGACTGCTGAAAGGAAAAGAAAAAAAAAAAGAGGCAAAAGAAAGGAAATAGCACAGTTTCCCATCAGATTAGATAATGACATTGGAGGGATTTTCGGTCACAGGAAATTTTATTGCAAGTCACAGGGTTTAGCCCAGACAGTTCGTTTGCACACACCTAGGCGATAAGTACTCGAGTTCCCGAAAACAGTGGTCAAAGAAATCAGTTTCGAGCAAAATATCTGAGCTTTGTCCGAGCGTCCATGCAAAATATGCCCGTACAGTACTTGTGCCCCTGCTCCCGGCCGGAGATGAGCACAATACCAGCACGAGTACTCTTTTGTACCCTACTCGAGCAGAGTACTTGTAAGTATGATACCGCTAGAGCGTGACGCTACCTCCCGTGACTCATATGATTTTCTGCATTCTGGAAAATCGCTTATCACGCCCGGCCGTGCAAGCAGCAGCATCCGACTTACCGCACCGGTCACAACGCAAAATCAACAGACATGAACGCCAAAGAAAACATCGCATTTTGGTTTTCTTTCTTTCTTTCTTCCCCTTATTTCCGCTGGGATCAATTGATTCTGCGGCTAGTTTGTGATCGGCTTTGGTTTTCCTATTGTGACAAAGATCTACTAATGGAAGCTTCACGTATACCCCCACTCAGCAATCAAACAGTGCTCGAGGAGGGCAGAAAAGCAGTATCGGCATTATTAGGGTGAGTTGGTGCGATACCGGTGCTCAAGTGCCAGTACGAGTACTGTACAGTGCGATAGAAACGGAGGCCCCCGTTAGGTTTTTTCCAACGCTTAGCGCTCTTAATAGGGCGAGTAGGCTTCCCTCCGCTCTCCGTTTAACTGCTTTTTTTCTTTTGCTTGTTGCTTGTTTCTCCTCCTTCACACCGCATCTTTACTTCCTCCTTTTTTCAACTTCACATTTCCTCCCTTTCCTGCTCGTTTACCCCACCACCACCTCCTGACTCCCCAAGTTTTTGGAACCCACCTTTCCTATCAAACCATCGAGCCTGCCCTTCACCAAAAGGCTTCACCATGCTATCTAGCAGATCTTTAGCTCAGGTGTGTTTTTCCCCTACACCCCAATCACCCTGCACGGCCGGTGTCATCACGTGTGCGCTCGGATGCAGGGCTGACTATTTTTTTTTTCCTCTGCCATCCCGTTTTGATCAAATTCACTGACCCATTTTCCGCTTTCCTCTTTCCTTATCCGTAGGCGCTATTTCGCACAGCAAAGGCCTCAAGCTCTCGCAATGCTGCTCTGCCCGCTACAAGGGGTATGTTCCTGCCAGCGAAGCTCCTGCCGTCGATATGCGTGGGATGAGAAGCTGATGGGCGTATGCAATAGCAATGGCCACCGTTGCCTCTGACCTTGTTAAACCTACCAAATACGGTGGAAAATACACAGTTACCCTAATTCCTGGTATGAAACCACCAAGTCCCCCTCTGCTGGGGTTGTGTTGGGTCGTGCTCATGGTTTATATTTTTTTTCTGTTGATAGGTGATGGTATTGGTGCCGAGGTTACCGAATCCGTCAAGACAATTTTCAAGAGCGATAA
The DNA here is from genome assembly GCA_003313605.1 of Tuber umbilicatum. NCBI lineage: Eukaryota > Fungi > Ascomycota > Pezizomycetes > Pezizales > Tuberaceae > Tuber > Tuber umbilicatum. The sequence continues at coordinate 15,676 of QLOI01001763.1, read as the reverse complement.
TGTTCCAGTCGAATGGGAGCAGGTAGATGTTACTGGTGTTGTTACTGGTAACTCACATCCTGAGGAACTTTTCCGCGAATCGGTTAACTCTTTGAAGAGGAATAAGGTCGGACTCAAAGGTGAGATATATTGACTTACTCAATCCCGAGTCCCCATTTCCTCCACATCAATATTGTGCGGCACCGCGCTCGCTAAGGAATCTTTCCTGATCCTCCTTATCCGTTACATGATGATAAAGAGCCATAGCGCTTGAATAATCCCAGCTCGTTGAGTGACCTCAACAAAATTACAACGCTCAGAGGCCGCTGTGATATAGAAACCTGTCTGATACCGTATTTTCTGCTCTCTTATACTGCAGACTGATGATACATTCACTGTGAGCTTGGGCCAAACGGCTAACTGGTTTGCTGCAATAGGCATTCTATATACCCCTGTTGAGCGTTCCGGCCATCAATCGTTCAATGTCGCTCTTCGTCAGGAACTTGACATCTACGCGTCTGTTGTCTTGATTAAAAATATGCCTGGTTACGTGACCCGCCACTCTGACGTGGACATGTGTATTATCCGTGAGAACACTGAAGGAGAATACTCTGGATTGGAGCACCAGTCGGTTCCGGGTGTTGTTGAATCACTCAAGATTGTCACAAAAATGAAGTCGGAACGTATCAGCAAATTTGCTTTCTCGTTCGCTACTGCCAATCAACGAAAGAAGGTCACCTGTATCCATAAAGCCAATATTATGAAGTTGGCCGATGGCTTGTTCCGCAACACTTTCCACGAAGTTGCCAAGAGTTACCCCCAACTGAAAGTTAACGACTTGATTGTGGATAATGCCTCCATGCAGGCTGTTTCCAGACCTCAGCAATTCGATGTCCTCGTTATGCCTAACTTGTATGGGTCTATCCTTTCCAACATTGGTGCTGCTCTCGTTGGTGGTCCTGGTATCATTCCCGGCTGCAACATGGGAAGGGAATATGCAGTCTTTGAGCCTGGATGCAGACACGTTGGTTTGGATATTCAGGGGCGCGACGAAGCTAATCCTACTGCGTTGATTCTCTCGGCTACTATGATGTTAAGACATCTTGGTCTTGACGACCACGCTACTAGAATCTCCCAGGCAGTTTATGATGTTGTAGAGGATGGGTGAGATTCACGATATATTCTCCGAAATATGCACAAGGTTACTGATTGCTTTCACAGAAAGGTGAGAACAAAAGATATGGGTGGAAACAACACTACTCACGACTTCACCAACGCTGTTTTGAAGCAGATGGAGAGGCAGTAAACCAACCCGCGTTACCAAAAAACCAAGCAGAGGGGGTTCACCCTTGGAGCGGTGTGAGCCGAGCACTGTTAATCTAGTGTTTATCCAGAAATCGCCCAATACTGACCCAGCCTGACCAATCTTGAAGCTTGACAGGTTTTCTAAAATACCATTACATTTCATTTCCTTTGTCGCTTGTTTTCCTCCTTTGATCTTGTAAACTTAGAGGGATGGGGGGGGGTTTTTTTTTGTTCTTTTCGCGGAGCAATTTTTAGTGGCCCGTGCAGCGAACAACATACTTTCAACAGTGCAAGTGATATATCGTGACGGGCACCCGCTCTGTCGATCAATGGGGTTCCCAAATTTGACCATCCAATCATAAGTCGCGGTCTACCAGTCTTATTTACAGCACGTGGAGGGGGGGCGGATAGGGGAGATGGAATGGGGTAGCAGAAAAGTGGATAAATTTAAAAGGCCGGCCGCCGTTTCCTCCCAGTATACTTTGAATCGGCCTTGACGACTTTCCCTTTGTTCCTCCCCTGCTCCTTCTTCCTGAGGATCCAACCTTTACTCCCCTTCTTACCCTCACCCCCCCCACCTCTCCCGCTACCCCTCCCCTTTCTCCTTTCATCAATGACATCAACCCCCTCCAGTCCCCTAACCACATTTGTAACATCACCCGCCCCGCCCTCCTCCGCGCCCGCGCCAACCGTCAGCACCAGATAAAGCTTAACATTCTTAGTCCCAGGGTCATCCTCCAGCAAGCCAGCGCCGAAGCCAGCCCTAATCGCTGCGCCGGTGATCATCCCCCTCTGAACCTCATTCTTCGGATAAAACTGCAATACAGCCTTCCCACCCCTCTTCAGCGCAGCATACAGCCCATCAAAGAACCTGCTCAGCCTCCCGGCCGCCGAAACATCACTGGAATCGGCGTTGCACAGCCACTGAATGGCCGAGATGCTTATGGCCGCGTCGAACGTTCCCGGGCGAAAGGGCACGCCCTGTCCGATATCGGCGAGGAACAGGTCGCCGGCAGTCTCGCGGTCGAGCGCTACAGCCAGCATGCTGGCGGATATGTCCATCCCGATCCATGTGTGGTTCGACGCGGTCAGGCTTTCCCCGCTAAGTCCGCTGCCGCATCCGATGTCAAGAATCAGGCTCGGGTACGGGAGGGCAAGGAGCGAGAGGGCGCGCTGGGTCATGGTCGTCTGGATGGTCTGGATCCGGCTGCTTGTAGTGTATTTCTGGGATTCGCGGTCGTTGTAGAAGAGGTCTGGCGGGCTGTAGTGGAGGAGGGGAGGGGCGGTCGTTAGTATCTCTGTATGGTGGGGGTCGGGGGAGATGTATACAGAGTATCTTCTGGGCGAGACATTGCTCCGGTGTCTACGGTTTCTTTTTTATCCTATTTGTTCGGTAGAATTTAGCGGTGGTGGTGTTTGCTGTAGAGGGTGGGGGTAGTCTCGGGGCCCGAAGCGAAGATTAGAGTTTTAGTATGAATTGGAGTTGAATTGAGGGTCACTAGATAGCGTAGCGTCCGTAAACCACCATCTGAGGCTCTGCGCTCGAACTTTTTTTCTCAGGTTTGTGGGGTTGTGAGGCAGTCATGCCGTACCAGGGCAGGGTAACCCAGGGCTACATATCTGTAAACGAATGATAGTTTATGACCTCTCACCCTGGTCTACCGATGGACAATATTTTCCGGCATGAAGCAGGAAGCCCCGTCGAGTCGATGGGTTGAGTTGACGGAGAAAGCCCTTCTCACGTCGCGGTATTCCAAGGCCGTCATCACAAAAAAGGGAAGCAAAGAAACATGGAGAATTTATTCCCATGAAACCCGGGACCAGCCCAAGAGCATCACGGTAACCTGTACTGAACATCACTGCACCATACCTTAACATAAGAATAGAAATAAAGCAAGCTCTCGTACCTTACATGTAATACCGGGGCCATACCCTTTTCAACCATGCTCCCTTCCCCCCCCTCCCGCCAAGACAGATTTACCGTTCCGTCCTTAGCGGCACCCCGCCGAGCCAAGGCTACCTCAACCCTGGGACTTGTGATACAGTGATGAGGCTCGGAAGGAGAAGAAGCCACTACGCTGTGCTCCAGGGCTTTTTATTTTTGGTGGTGGTAATTACTCGTGGGATTTGAGAATGTTGATGTTGGTGATGATGGCATCCTTTTCACGCGTTTGTTTCGGGGTGGAAGTATGGGTTTGTGGATCAGGGGGAGTAATAAGCTGAGCGAAGGGATACACGGTGATAGGGCAAGCTGTCTCTGATTGTTTGTTCTTGTCGGTGAGGGTGAGAGGAGGAGTACTAGTACATAGAAACATTTCCTCCCCCCTTCTATGATGGTGCGCTTGTGGTGCATGTAGTGGATATGATATAGTGGTAAGCAAGCGACTTGCGAGTTCTCTTCTGAATGGAGATATCCACAGTGGACAGGATAGAAAAGTTGCAGCCTCGTTCTGTCGATCGGGGCGAAGTTGGCAATAACTCGTATTGTACAGATATTTACCTTCCATCCTGCCTTCGGCTTCACAACTTTACAATTTCTACTCTCACCACGCTCACCACCACACTCACTTGCTCCTTTTCTCGTCTATCTGTTCCATCGCGCCCTCTCCTATTTCCCCTCCTTTAACCTTTCACCCCCTTCTACTATCGTGCTACCGACTTCACTTTTTTTCCCCTTACCTTGCTTTTGCGGGTTAGACTTTTTTTTGAACAGCGCATGAACTCGAAAACAACACTTGAGGAAACAATTACCCTCTATCGCGTGTTTCTTTCCGTCCGCCCTTCCTTTTCCTAACGACGACAACAACGCAGCTGTCCTCAGATCCAGTTTTTTTTTTTTCTTTCCTCTCCCCACCACCTCGCTCGCTCACCTGAAACCATTTCGCCCTTCTTCATCACTTGAAGCATAGAATCTCATACTACCGAGTGAGCTCCCCTTCCTCGCCTATATACCTCCCACTCATCCGGCCATCAAAACGATAAAAAAACCGCACATTTGGATTTCTCTCCACCTTACATATACCGTCTACCTTCCCTTCAACGCATACCCCGAAGGAAGAGGGAGAGGGGAACGGAAAAAAACCCCATTTTTTTCTTCGCGTTTTTGCGAAATAAAATAGCTAAAAGATGAACCCAGCTTCGACGGACTGAACGAACGAATTAATACAATGACAGACTACGTCACGGCGGACACATCCTCGCCGTCTACCCCCACGGCACTAGAGGCAACGGTAGCAACAACAGTAGTAACGAGTAAGGAGAAGGCGAAATCGGTTGAGCCAACGACTAAGGCATCCAAGATGAAGTCCCAATTATCCGCTCGGTCCAGTGCGGACGGGAAAGACCGAGGGGGAGGTGGAGTGGAGACCCGCACTTCTTCCGCTGATATCGACGATCGTCGGAGCAGCAATGGCAGGGGACTATCAAGGGGGAATGGCGGCGCAAATGCCAGTCAAGCTAGCAGTGTATCCGGACATAATGGGAATGCCACTACTACTACTGGGGGAGGGGGAGGAGCGCAGAGTGGCGGAACCACGGCTAGGAAACAGCAGACTTCCTTCTTCTCCGGTAGTAAGATCAAGCATCTGAAGAAACCGGATGGCGTCCCGCTTTGGCGGAAGGATATCCAGTACGAGTTCTTGCAAGCGATATTCACCGACGATAAACCGGTTTTTACGAACTCGTATGATCGACGGGCTCGTCTGACGTTCGCGGATGTCTATATCGATGCCATGGCGCGGAGTAGCAAGACTAGTAAGATTTTGAGGGACAAGCTTACGAGCGAGAGGCCCAATGCACTGAATATGGCTATGGTTTGTTTGCTGGTTAATGTCGGGAGGATGAATACTACGTTGAATTGTGAGTGCGGCTGCATTCCCGTTAGAGGGGGAGACTGGCTATTGCCTCTTTTGTCTGGTTGGCTTCCCGTTTTCTAACGTTTTCCCTCGGTGCAGTCTTCCCTGAAATGAAAGCTCAGCTTAGGACGTACCACTCCATCCCCTCGTTGCAATCATATACGGATACGCACGCCTACAAGCAGCTCCAGGATGCTCCCCGTCTTAAGTCTATCCTTAAGGGTGCTTGCGAGGATCGCAAGGAGCCGGTGACGTTGGACCAACTCACGACACTCTCGGTCCCGCGTACAAACCCTATAAACCTAGTTTTCCTACTCTCGACTTATGCCCCCAAGATCTCAGAGCTTCATTTCCCGGAGTCGCGGGATTTCTACGACCTGGTTATGAGGAGTACTCTTTCCAGCAAGAGCAGGGCTAGGGCCTTCCTCTGGCTGATGTGGTGGTATCTTGAGGGCGACTTTGACACCGAATCGGCGATGAAGAACCCCTTTGGTCAGGGCCAGGAAGCGAAGGATGGGGGAGTACCTTGCAGGGTCCCACAGTTTGAGCACTTGACGGAGGAGCAAGCTGCTAAGGAGAACGTCGACGCCGACGCGGAACTCGAGTTTGGTGAGAAGATGCGACTGGAACGGAAGAGTAAGTACGCCTTTGTTGAGAATCCGAACCCTATACCCAAACAACAAACAAAGAGGGTTGAATGACCTGTACGCCTGCTAAAGGGGTATACACAGAGCTGCTGGAGAACAATGACAATGCTCCCGCACCCTCTACAGGGAAAAAGGGGAAGAAACGTAAGTCGTACCCGTGGCTCCGGTTTCTAGTCGCATTGCCGGCGATCCCTCAACACTTCTAACATCCGTGATAGAAATTGCGCCGTCTCCCGAAGACGACGAGCAATCAGCAACTGGAGGTTCGCCACCCACAAACATGTTTACATCAGGAAGAGGGAGTGGGCCACGCACGTTGGCCGCATTTCCGCACTCCTAAATGACTTGCACGGAGATATTTACGCATTTTTTATAGGTCCTGTGCGGAACCCGGCTCGTAAGAAACGGGACTATTCAAATCTTCCGGACTTTCCGTACGAATACGACTCTGAGAACGGGACTCGCCACGGTTCTCCCGACGGGTCAATGACTCCCAGTGGGAATTGTATGTTTGCGGCTCCTCTTTGGGTATGTTGGCATTTGTACTAATATAGCAAACAAACAAACAGCGCTTGAGGTGCCAACCAGAGGCCGCGGTGGGCGTCCCAAGGGCTCTGGCAAACGTGGAGCGGATGGAGAAGTCAAGAGCTCTACTCCTCGCATCACTCTCAGAATGGGATCAAAGGCCTCCGGCGATGCATCGGGACATAGTCTCACCGCCGCCCGGTCGATAGCTCCGTTTGTAGGTCCGCCGGACCGCGGAACTCCGCTCGGCACAGAGAGGGGATACCGCTCTCGACCATTGACCACTCATCAACTCGCAGTGCAACAAAATCGTAAGGATAGGGCAGAGTACCTTATCAACCGCAAACTCAAACGCCTCGACCGCAAATCTCGCAAAGCCCGCCTTCGGGAAGGCGCCATCTCTCGCTGCTGGCGTAGGATAAAGCACATGGAGGACCCATTCGCAAAGTCTGACGATGAGCACGAGATTCACTCTGTAAAACCTATCATACGCTCAACCCCAGCTGTCACCGCCCCTCCTACAACTGCCGCCGAAACTGACGACATAGTGAATGCCGCTGCTGTTACTGCTAGCGCCGAAAGCAACAACAAATCCGCAGACCCCAAAGACCCCGCCGTAGCAAACTCAACAACTGACTCCCCGACTGAGCCGATGGACGTGGACACTGACCTCCCACCCATCAAGAAGATCAAAACTGAGCATGCTAACGAACATCACTCTTCGAAACGCTATGGGAACGGAACTACGCATCGTGGGATCGCGGGGCTTGCGCCGACAGACACGGAAGAGGACGATTACGGCGAGGAGGCGCTTGCACTCGCGGCGGCGATCAGGAGGTCGAAGAGGCGGTTGGAGCGGTGGGAGGAGGAGGACGCTAGGCGGGCTTTGGGCGAGGATGTAGTTGTCGATGGGATGGGCGGGACGGTTGAGGATAGTGAAGAGGATGGAGACGGGGAAGGTGATGGGGAAGGTGATGGGGAGGGGGAAGTGGAGGCGGAGGTGGAAGCGGACGAGGGTGAGGCTGAAGCTGAAGCTGAAGGCGATATGGGGGGCGATGTGGAAGGCGATGCGGAGGGGGAGGAAGATGGCGAGGGAGAGGATGAAGAGGCCGAGGACGAGGATGTTGAGATGGAGTAATGTATGATACATTATCCTCCCCTCCCTCAATCTCCATGGCCCGTTTGTACTCTCTGCTCTGTTGACGTGATCTGGTTGTAGTTCAACTGCTTGTTTACTTTATTCATTACTCGGCGGGGGTTTTTCTTACTTTCTTTTCTTTTCTTCTTTTTCTTTCAGTCTACTTGATTGTTTTACACTTCTCTATTTTTGATAATAATTTATGCCCGGGCTGGGCTGGGCTGGGCTGCACTGGGGAAAGGGATGGCGTGAATCGCTACTCGGTTGGTTGATTTGCTGGTCGGTTGTTTGTCACTTGCTTCCATGTATTGTATCATACTTTAGATTGTACCACAAACAGAACGGATCACCGTTACGACACTACTCTCCATAATACCGCCCGTAGCTCTGCATTGTACTCTACTGTGTTGTATCAAGATGTAAATGTGTGGGTATGCGATTCATGTGTTTACTATTGCATGACAGGGAGGGAAAAATGGAAGGGGTGGGAATACTATTGTTTGGGTAGTGAGCTGGGCTTGCTTCGTTCAGTTTGGAGCGGGTAATGCTGTTCTGTACATGTACTTGTAGGTGGTTACTTTTGTGCGGTAGTCCGCATTGTACTGTATTTGCACTTGAGCTCTATACTAGACTGGGTCTCCACGAACAGTGCTCCGTGCACCAGCTAGATGTCTCCTAGCTATGTCCAGCAATCGTGCAACCGTCTAACAACACGCCCACCAGCGGTCTGGCAAAAGTTCTAATATCTCTTTCACAAGAGATGGTTACAATCGATTCCTGCTGGGTGGTAGTAGTATGCATTACGAGTACACTCCCAGCGACATCTTCCTTCAAGTCCCTCCGCCCTTGGACGTTTTAAGGATGCTCCAAGCTTGATTCTTAACCTGGTCAGCATCTAACTTGCATCCATGGAATACGGGAAGACACCACTGCTCAGGAGTGTGCCGCCTGGAGATGAGGTATTTGATGTAAGGTGAGACTATCAGTTCGAGTAATGTCATCTCAAAGTGTTAATCTTGGTACGGTAGCCTCATAAGTGCTTGTTAATTGTCCGAAACCTTTTCTCCTCTGGGGTCTGACTAGCCAGGCTGGCTGATAAATTGCGCTGCAAAGGTACTTTTTCTTGACTCAAAAGTCTGAGGCTACGGATGTGTATTCCGGAAAACCCGATGGTCCCGAAGTCCCGTATAATTCTTTCGGGATGAAAACGTAGTTGTCGGCACTTTTATCTCGCTAACTTGGAAGGTGTTGACTGGGTAAATTGGTGAGATGGAATACTTCTGATGGTTCTCATTGACAGGTAAGGGGTGACTCTATGTGGGTCCGAATGAATCTATCATTCTCAAGTTCTCTATGCAGCTTCTTTTCAGATATGCTAGATAAAGTCTGTCTTTTTAAATGTATTGTTCTTCCCCACTTCACCAAACATCACTGCACCATCACATCAATCTTAATCTCCAGTATCCGAATATTCTGATACCCCCAGGGACCATCCGCTCAAACCCCTCCACCTACCCCGCCGCAATACTCGTACCCTCTTCGCAATCCGTCAACCCCAAAACAACTCGAGTCAGAACATAAAGTCTCCAGAACCGAACCAGATCGGTTTCGCTGTTGCGGGTCCGAACTCGGATCCGGCCAAAGACTGACCAGCCACTCTTCACAAGTTAATCCGATATTAAAGTACTGATGTGAAGACACTCCAATACTTGAGGACCTTTCAGCGATCGATACTGGTATTGTACTTAAATTTAGTTCGCCGAGAGGAATCGGGACTGTCGGGAGGAGAAAGAAGGGATCGAGGAGTGTACTAGCCTGAACTAATGAATATTTGGTTGTTGTTTTTTGATATCGGAAGGAATGTCGGTGGATTCGGGGTGATAGTGGGGAAATTACAATAGAAGGAAGGTGTTGGACAATCTTGTGATAATTTTTTACACTGTTAGAGAACGGTTCGGCGACGTGTTGGGTTACCGTTTAGCGGTTATACATCCCTCTAAGCCATTCATAAGCCGGGGACCTGTATGGCAAAACAGGGACCATTCCGTTTGGCGGCTGTTTTGGCTGCGGAAATGGCCCCTTAGCGGAAGGGAAACAGTCACTTTTGCATGGGCAACGAAATGGGACGGACTCTAAAAAAACACCATGCATGACTGCTATTATGATGCTCATAATCATAGCAAGTGCTCGAGATTTCTTTTACAAAAAACAAGAATATATTATATACACCCCTTCCGAACTCGCTTTGAACTGTACTGTACTACATATTATACTATACTTCTAGTCCCCTCCTCCCCCACTCCCCCTGCTATGATGGTCAATCCTGGCCTAGCATAGCCTATACACATCACTTCATTCATCCATCCACGTAAATAAGTTCAGCAATCAATCAATCAATCGTCCCCCTCGCCCCAAACCACCTTGACTCCGCCCCACGCACGCCACCCCGCCGCGCCCAGTACATGCAAAGTAAAAGAAAGGGAAACAAAAAAAAACGCCCGCGAATAGACTGGACAGCAACGAGAATGGGTAAAGTGGATTTGATGAATAAATGAAGTGAAGAGAGAAAGAGAGAGAGAACACCAGACGCAAGAGAATCACAGTACTTGCACTTGTATTAGGTTGTATGATAGTGTAAGAATATAACGGAATGAACAGAGAATGAGGAGAAGAGAAGGACATCAACATAATGCGACGCAGCTAGCCGCCCACACTACCCACCTGCGAAAACCGGACCAAACCGGATCGGGCCATATCTAGGCCAAACCAATGAAACGAAAAGGAAAGTGAAGAGGTAGTCGGGGATGGAATCACTCATAAACACTATCTTCCATCACCATTGCTATTGCGGCCGTTAGCACACCGATCCCAAACTTAACAGTGAACAAAGAGTGACCCACTGCTCCCGCCATTGTTCGCCCCGCGATTATACCCCTTCCTACCCATCATGAATGCCATACTGCTCTCTCTCCTCCTAGCCTTAGCCCCGCGAGGTCCATTATCCCCGAGGCCATCACCAAGCATCGGTGGTGGCGCCGGAAACCCCATCGCCGGCTGCGTCGTTGGCGTAGGGGTAACAACAGTCTCGTAGACGGGCTCGTAGCTAGCGAATTGTGGTTTCGGGGTGATTGGCGGTTCCTGGGGTGCTGGGCGTGATGGTGGTAATGGGGAGCGCATTGCTGGGGTTGAGGGAGCTGCATTGGGGTTGAGGAGTGATCCGGTCGTCGAGGGGCGGCGGTCGGTGGGTGTGGGGTATGGGCTACGTGGGGAGACGGGAGATGGGGTGGACGGGGGGTTTTGGTGCGGGTGTTTTGGATAGTGGCTGCGGAGGGATTCAAGGTTCCCTTCTTCTGGGCGGACAAAGATGTGATTGTATTCATGGAGGAACATACTGAAAACTTGAGCTGGTATGTTGAGAGTCGGGGAGAAAACAATTCCGACTGTAGGAGGAATCAGTATTCACCTTCCAAATAGTGAAGAGGGGAGGGCTACCATTTCTTATAGTCATCTTGTTTATGTCCGAGTTCTCAACAATGTGGATCAAGTGCCCCGACAATGCCCTCAAGAGTTCAAAGTTCTCAATAGGGAGTGTATGAACTAACTCGTTCAGGGCCGCGATTTTAGCTGCCTTGTCGTCCATTTCTACAAGGTATTAATATCATGTCTAAAAACCGAGTGATAGAATACATACCAGTGACTTTGACGAAGTCCTCCCTTCGCTCCGTCGTCAGGACATTTGTCGGAAGTTCTCTAAGATACAGCTTCAACAAACCAGCCACGGCATGAACATCATAGTATTCATCGTTGTCTAGAAGGTTGTAGTCCGATTCTAGACCCAGTTAGCCATATTTCAATGCATATACCGTTTGTGAAACATACCAGTGTTAAAACGTTCCCGAAGCCCCTTGATAACAACATTCGAACCACTCAATCGGAAAATACCCTCCTCGCTCGCGGCATCCTTGGCATCCAAATATTGAATACACCTGTAAACGACCGCGGGTAGATGAACGTCCACTCCCATCGGCTTGCTCAAATGAACCGCCTCCTCTAACGAAGCTCCAAAGATATACCGAGAAACGGGTATCTTCTCATGGGCCTGTTGAGGTTGCATAACCTGGGGCTGGTTAGAAAGGTCCGAAGAAGAACGTTGTCGGAATCCCCAAATGCTCCTCTTCTTTGCTGACTTCTGCTCCGCGTGACTTGTAGGCGCCGAGAACTTCGATCCCCACGCGGCGAGATCCGAAATGACGGATCCGTTCGTTGGCCCAGAAATCTGCTTGGAGGCTACTGGACCCCTATCTGGGACTGGTCCGACCATCGGTCTATTTTCCGTAGCCTGTACCTGCTGGTGGCTGTTGAGAATAGGGGTGGATTGCGACGTTGATAATGAATGTACGCTTGAGTCCTGAGGCGAGGGAGTATTGCGTAGTCTATTGAACTCCTCCGGTGTAGGACCCCGAGCAGGCGCTACCCCAGAGACAGTCTCCTCATAACTGACCGCTTGTAGGCAATCATCACTATTCCTTTCTTTGCTGTCCTTGTGCTTTTGTCCATACCGCTTCTTCTTTGCCTCCCGACCGGTCGTCGAGGTCTGTGAGACTTGAGACATCGTAGAATGCGCATCATCATCTGGCCCTCCCTTATCCACATACTGCATCAAAGCCTCCACCCATTCATCCCTCTCGGCATCATTCTCAGCACACAAAACATGGCGGACCAGAGTCGACGAATCCTTACGTTTGGGCTCCAAGACTAAGAAAGCGTGTCGGTACTGATTATCCGCGTCATTCGCACCTTCCGCAGTTTCCTTAGCCCTCTGATTCTGTGATTGGCGTCCAATCTGAGCATTCTGTAGCTTGATCTGTCCCAAGTGCGATCCTCCCGGAGATTCGTAATATTTCAACACTGGGCCGTTGAGCACAAAATACCGTGCTTTCCACCCGCCAAAGTTCTTGCCACGTTTGGTCAAATACCCTTCCCTCACGGGCTTTCCATCTTGATTCGTGCCTACCACACCGCTCCCATCCTTGAATATCGGAGTCGAGTCCCGGCCAACGCTATTATCCACCACGTCCGTCGAGAAGAACTCACACAGCGCCAGCGCCGCACGTTCGTCCATGGTGGCGCCCAAAACCCCCGCAAAGTATTCGTCGATCGCATTTCTTCGGGCATCAATCTTGGCCGGAGCATGTCCGGAGAAAAGGCTCCTATCAGGAACTTTAACGCTATAAGTAATGTAATTCCTTAATCGGGAATCCAAAGCAGGTAAAGCCCCAACGTCCTTTTCAACCCGTAACAATTCCTTCCCATTTGCGCGAGAAAATACCCCGAGTGTAAATACAGAATCCTCACTTAGCGGTCGGGGTTTGCTTCCAGGCATCATACTGGCTCTAGCGGGTCTCATCCTAGAAGATACCACGCGGGAGTCCACAGAAGGAATGGCCGAGGGTAGAATAAGAAGGTTACTTAATCCGTCCAGAGACCCGGGCTTTGTAAAACCACCGACACTTGACAAACTACTCGCCGAAGCATTTTTCTCATGTCCTTTATAATCCGGTGATCTGGGTGGGATACTAGCACTCATGGGCATGCTCATACGGGGGGTGCCAGGCCCATAAGGAGCTGGAGTCGCACTCATTCTCGGCGAGGTCGGTAAACCGGGTGACTTCATTCTTGGCATCGGCGAACCCAGGGGTCTGTCAATGGGCCTTGGTGAGCTTGGCAATCCGGGACTGGGTAATGGAGCTCTAGCGAATTGCTGTCTGATACCAGGAGAAACCGCGGACTGTTCCTTCCCAAACCCTGCCGCAGTAGGTGGTAAAAGCCCTTCATTACGTTTCTGCAGGGTCGAAGGGGGCAAAGCTTGCTTTTCCTGAGGTTGGGGACTGGGAGCTGGTTGGGGGTTAGAAGCTGGCGGCGCAGGTGACACACTCTTGTGCACTTCAATTTCGGGGGAGGAGAAATCAAAAGGAGCTTTCTTATCCACCGGTGTATGTTGCCAGCTCTTCTCGCTATCACTATCGGACCTCTTGCCCCCCTCCGGTTCTTTCGACTTCTGGGAAGAAAGTTGTTGATAGCCTACAATCTCGTCAATCGAAACATTGTCGTCTTCATCAGTGTCATCATGCAGTTTGGATTCCATGTGCAACCCCAATGACAACGGAGCAGGGGGTGCCTTTCGAAGTGGCGATTTCCCAAGCCCCGATACCGGGGCAACGGTCGTTGAGATACCGAGTTTCATTCGTAGCGGGATAGGCCCCTTTACCGGCACAGTTTCTGCGGCTGGGTATGCGTTATCTGATTTGCTCAACGGAGTAGGCCTCTCCTCAGCCAACTCGATCATTGGCGGCAGAGAATTCCCAGAGTGTAAATTACCCTGACCTCCAAGACCCTGATCAGAATGTTTGTTTCCAAGAGACGACGTTACGCTGTCGGGGGTTGGTTGTCCATTAGGGCCCCTCTGGCCATGATTGGTGGACGAAGTTAGGCGATCGCCCATAGAGTTTGCCGGTCCATCCAGCTCCTGGCCTAGTGGGGGTGTAGGCGGATAGGGAGCCATCGAACCGCCCTGGGCTGAGCTCGAATCGGACCTCGAGCGGTCAGGAAGGGGCATGGATTCCGACCTAATGAGAGGATTCGCTTTCGGTTGGCCATCCTGTGGCGAATCGCCAGCAGCACTCTCGCTCGGCGCAGGCGATTCGTTGGATGTTCTCGGTGGGCCCATTGACGACGTAGGTAGTGGTGGAAGATGACCCCTCTGCTCCTTAAGAGCCTTCCTGTATTTTTCTTTATCCTTCAACGCACGTTCCAGGTCCTTGTTCAGGCCGTAAATCATAGCCCTCTGTTTGTCCACCAGTTTCCACAATTGCGCGTTCTGCGAGGCCGCAGACGCCTTCTCCTTCATCATATACGCAATCAGCGACTCGGCCGACCCAGCCGTTTGAATTAAAGACTGTATCTCGGCAGGTGTCGGGTTGACATCCTTTGCCGAGCTGTGATTTCCATCTCTACCCGTATGATTAGCTCCCGACTGCGCAGATACCGATGAGATTGCGGAATCTATCGAAGAAGTCCGCGGAATGGAGCGTGGAAAGGCTGCCGACGACATGGAGGGGGAAGCGGCAGGAGTGGTAGCCGCACTGCTAGAAGTTTCAGGGACCGAGAGTAAGGGCTGTCCTTTATCTCTGCCCGTTCCATGCACAGAGTTACCAGAGCCTCCCGACAAAGACCTCGAAACAGAATAGGGTGAGGAAGTTCCTGAATCGTAACGGTGGGAAGGATCGTTGCCTAAAGGACCCAAAAAACCACCTATTACGCTCGACGCCTCCGGTTGTGATCTCTCCAACTGATCTTGCGGGGTTCTAGAAGGGGTAGTGGGCTGTAGGCTATAATGGTTGTGGTGGTTATAAGAGGACGAGGAGAGGTAGGGGGATTTTTGGGGGTGAGTGAATGGGACCTGTTGATTTGCGATGCGACCTCCACCGCCGTTTTTTCCACTATTGTTGTTACCGGTGTTTATCTCACGATCAAAGTCTTGATGTGTGATCAAGTTGTCGCGCTGGGGGTGTTGGGATGGCGGTGGCAGTCTTCTAGGCGAGGATGGGTATCCTTGATGCGTGTAGACAGTCCGTGCTTCACCTTGCAAATTTACCTGCAAGGCGTAAAGGTTCGGGGAAGGAGGGTGAATATTGTTACTATGGCCTAAAGTATCCGTAGTATTGTTGCCCCCAGTGTAGTGGTTATTCAGGCTAGAAGTGCTTGAGCCCTCTGTAACACGCAACCGATCTTGAGTACCGGTAGAGCGCTCTGGGAAACCCCGGTCACTGAGGCCAAAGTGCGGCGGTGTTGGCGGAGTATGAAGAGGAAGATGCGACATGGCCGGAATTAATATTATTATTACGTTCTAAGGGGGGGTGTTAGGGTGGTTGGAGGGATAAGTTTAGGAGTATGATACTGCAAGAGTGAAGCGAAAATTGGCAGCGAGGGTCCCCTGTCCGGTAGAGATTAGTGGGGATAAAACGGCGTGGGTAACCTCCTAGGAAAGGAAGGGATTGAGTGTGAACCTGGTGAATGATATACCCCCAGGAGATGAACTTCAATGTAAAAAGAGGGCACCAATAAATCTATAATTTTCTCCCACTTCCAGGTAGAGAGAGGAGAGAGGAAGTGTGAAGGAAGGGAGAGGGGGGGGAGGAAGGGAGGAAGTGAAATTTGAAAGGAACGAG
>QLOI01001762.1:12719-27000 GCA_003313605.1 Tuber umbilicatum | reverse complement strand
AAAAAAAAAAAAAAAAAAAAAAAAAAAAAAAAAGGATGGACCATTTGGTCCTCAAAATATTGCATGGAATATTGCATCTCCTATGACTTTCTGGCATGCGCAACGTACCTTTTGTCCCGAGCTGTCACTATTAGCAACAAGGCTTTTCCACACACCAGCAAATTCAGGTCCCAGTGAGAGGTCCTTTTTGGTTCAGAATTTTATCCATTCCAAAGTTCGGAACAAGCTTGACCCCATACGTGTCAACAAGCTTACCTACATCTACCTGAACCGCCGTGTTTTGGATAGAAAAGAAAGTGAGCCAAGAAAATGGCAGGATCATTCTAACCAGGCAGAGATTGAGTTAGAGAATGTCATTGTTGGAATGGATGAGTCTGGTGATTCAGATGAGAATGAAGGTGTTACTATAGAATAATTTTGTTTACAAAACTCTTTAGGCTGTGCTTAACTAACTTGAATAGGACTTGATTCAGACGAGGATGGAGATAGAACTAAGGATATAGCTTGAACTGATATAGACTGCTTGGAAGGCAATTTTTCCACCTTAGAATACTAGGCTTTGAGCAGAACTAGTTACCTATAATTGTCTAGAATTTGAAATCGAGATGATTAAAATAAAAAGTCTTCTTCTACTTCTATATCTTCATGCACTATATAACTCAAGCCATACATTTCTGTAGAACCAATTTTGAAGAAGCAAATAAGATAGGTATTTTAAAATATTGTACCGTTTAAATACCGTATTTTACCGTATTATACAATATCATATAAATACAAAATCCATCCCTAGTCCGAAGCCAACTGTACAGCTTTATGGTAACTTGTATTACTAATGTTTACAGCCTTGTAGTCAACTTAAACTATCTGACTTAGTCTACCTAGAAGCCTTCTGGTATCTGGTATAGAACTAGACTAAGTCACACTCATTTCTAAATAATTAAACCTTATAAGATGAAAAATACTGAAAATTTAACATAAATTACTATTTACAAGAACTATCTTTAAGTTACTATTAAATAAAAATAGTAAATATTTCCTACTTGAATGAGTTGTACCAGGATTCCTCAACACGGAGAATGATAAAGAGCCAATCATCACCAAACTTGGCTAAGCTTGGCGAAATTTGTATGGGGGCTTGGCATTTCCTATTGACCATTGAATGAGTATAGGTACTGACTGGCCTTGTCAGATAAATAAACAAAATCAATAAAAATCATAAAAAGCTTTTCCTTGGAAATATCTACCTCTTAATAGTCTTAAAAAATCTTGAATCATTCTCTTTGGTTGTTTGTTTTTTTTGTTTTTTTGGTTAGTGAAAGTACAGACATTTGCAGGAAAACCGAGATATGGGACAGTACTCTTGAATGGTGAATAGTAAAATCCCCTCGCAAATGCTTGCCAATAATCCGCCTCAAACCCACATATAAACTCCATGCCTCACTTGTTGCGGGCGACAAATAGGGGTTCCCTGAAAAAAAATGAAAAAAGCAGTCCTCTAGGGTTCTCTTGGCAGCGCACAGAAAAGTAAGCTCCCTTCAAATCTCTGCTTCCCGAACTTTGACCAAGAAGCCACAACCAACAACAACAATCAACCACTCGGCCGCCCACGGAATTCGCCAAAATGCCCAACACGTATGATTCTCTCCGATCCCAATTTCCTTCATCTTTAGCATTGGCCTTGGCTCTCTCGCTGGTGATTGCTTTTCTAGAGACTGCATTCCACCTCGATTTCATCTCTATTGGCTTGTTCTGGGTACAGATGATGCCTTGAGGTCTTGGGCTGGAGCAGGCTATCGCCGATTCCTTCCTTAAATACATCCTGCTGTTGGGAATTGATTCTTTGCTCCTGATTCTTTGCTATCTAAGCCAAGTATTGGGAATCGCGACCTTCATTCCCACTAGTATGTTTTCCTCCTGAATTTATTTTTGGGGTCTTGTCGGATACGCTTGCAGAGTCCTCTGATCCTTTCTTGCTCAAGCAAAAGATCTATGAGGGCCAAGTCTTTCTTACCGATTAAATCTATGTCGTCGAGTGCACCAGCATTCAAAACAACAGAATAATGACCGTTGTCACTTCTGTGCTCGGCGCTGTTATACCTACTTGCATGGCCACTGACGATCCTGGAATAGTACCGTCCCGACCTTCGACCAAATTCTCGTCCCGGAGACTCTTCTTAAGAAGCGCAAGGCTCTACAGAAAACCGCTGACGAGCGGGCCGCGGTCGCTGAGACTAGAAAGAAGGTAGTTTCCCACTACCCCTTTGTTTATATAAGCATAAGAGGAGGCGCAATTCGGTGATGATGTCAACCATACATGCAACTAGCTACGGCAATGCTGTTGCTTCGTTAACCATCTTTCGGGACTGAGAATTCTGCTTCCCCCATCATCTACTTACACGATTGCCTACTGAGCATGTGCTGATGCTGGAAAATCACAGGACAACAAATCTAAGCGCCAAGTCATCTTCAAACGTGCCGAGAAGTACGTAAAGGAATACCGTGAGGCAGAGCGTGAGAAGATCCGTCTTGCTCGTGAAGCCAAGAAGGGCGGCAGCTTCTATGTCCCTGCTCAACCAAAGCTTGTCTTTGTTGTTCGTATCAAAGGGTTTGTATTTGATCACCCCATGCCCCTGTCACACCCGACTTATGGACAAGAATAGTATCAACAAGATTGCCCCCAAGCCTCGCAAAATCCTTCAACTCCTCCGTCTCCTCCAAATCAACAACGGTGTCTTCGTCCGCCTTACCAAGGCCACCGCTGAAATGCTCCGTGTCGTTGAGCCATGGATTGCATACGGTGAACCAAACCTCAAGTCCGTCCGTGAGTTGATCTACAAGCGTGGTTACGGAAAGATTGACCGCCAGAGAATCCCCTTGGTAATCTCCCCCCCCGCCATCCTACCCCCTAGCACCAAATTAACAAATTGTCCCAGACCGATAACAAGCTCATCGAGGAGAGCTTGGGCAAGTATAGTATCATCTCAATCGAGGATCTTATCCACGAGATCTACACTGTTGGCCCTAACTTCAAACAAGCCTCCAACTTTCTCTGGCCCTTCAAGCTTTCTTCTCCCAACGGCGGTTTCCGCACTCGCAAATTCAAGCATTTTGTCGAGGGTGGTGACCTGGGTGATCGTGAGCAGTTCATTAACCAGCTTATCCGCAAGATGAACTAGAAACTGCGTGTCACAGTTTTTAGGTTTTCCTGTTGGGGCTCCAATAAATAAAAGGCTCTTCTCCTGTATATCTCTACATGACCCTACTGGGCGATAGTTATTTCTGAATTCAGGTGTTGGCTCTACTTTTTCCGCTATTGTGATATCCCTGGTTGTGCAATTGGCAAAAAAGAATCGTGAAGCTTGGTGCGTTATCATGTCGGAATGCTGATTCTGAATACCAAATATGTCTTGGTGACATCATTCGCACCTACGATCCGATCTCCCCTCAGTACTGTTGTGACTAATTGAGCGGTTGATACCAGAAGATTCCCTTTCTCCATCTCGCTACATTCAATAAAACATCCAAACAAATCTCACCGTCCATGACCCAATCCGACAAACTACCCCGCGAGAATTCTCAAAACTCCCCATTCTAGTGCTGTGTTCCTATCACCATTCACCCACTCACCAAAGACCATAGTCTACCGGGGGTTGTGGGTAAGTCTATCGGACGTAGAAAGCCCTTAGGGTTACTAGCTAGTTGTGGTTGTTTATTTTGAAATTCGAGTTCTAATAGCGGTGGCAGCTCAAGAATCATACGTAATCGAAAAGTTTCAAAAAAAAAAATAGGTTTGTCGAACGCTTGGAGCCAGATCACATCGTAATCAGTACCAAGAGTTCGACAGGCTTCCCACAATCTCGTTGCACAAACACTCCCCTTCTTCCGCCCAACCACAACCACATCAATGCCTACCGTACATGTAGGATCTGGCCGCAGAGAGACCGTTTCCAAGCCGGTTGCATACATGATAGATACTGAGCTATCCCTTCGTTCATTTTCACACCTACCTATTTATCCCCAAATTGATATAAAGGTCCGGTTCAGCTGGGTAACATATTGATTAGACACTAACTAGGATAGTGGACAACAGAGATCAAGAACAACAACACATTGTGGAGTGTTATTCTAAGTAGTCACTAAGTTATGGTCAGCTACTGGTTCAACCCAGTGGAATGAGACTCTTTATTTAGGGGCCAAGCAGGGCTCTTGGTGTATCTATCTATAGAAGCAAAACCATTAAAAGGCAGAAGAGTATCTATACTCCTCTACGTTAACTGCAGGGGGCCTCACACCTCTAACTCCAGGGAGTGCCTGTGAAGGCCAGAACCTGCACCTGCTGCTAACAACTTCATACTCCAGTCAGGGGTTGAGATGGACCACAATGATACCCCCCTGTCCTAGGGACTGCCCCTCCACTACCAGCCACTCTCAGAGGAGGCCTAGCCCCCGTGTTCCAGGACAAGACCCCCCACCCCACCCCTGGTGGCTTGTTTGTTGTTTGACTGACCCACCCAAAAAAGTGCTGGTCCTCTCACATGAGCCACCAGTCCTACCCAAATGCCCAAACCACCATTGACGTCTAATCCCTTGAAATGATGACTTCTGCCTATCTGTCCTCTTCAGCCCATCATTGACTTGGTCACATTCTCTTAATCGTTCAACACAACTGACTGGGAAGCTGGGATGTGTTTCTCTCCTTATTTTATTACTTTTCTGAGAGTACCTCCCCTCCCTACATTGTTGCCCTGCAAGACTTCCCGGTCTTCCTTGGCAAGCTTCCAGTTTTTCCTGGCTTTAAGTCCTTTTACTCTCCCCATGTTGAAGGCTTTGAGAATTTTATTGCCATTTATGTATTGTATTTCTTTTTGTTGAGTGTTTCTTCAATTACTGTGTTCTTTGACTACTATAATATTATGGTAGTGGATATTTACAACCCTGGGGGCTTTTTTAGATTCTGCATTTACTACCTTTCATGTAGTTAATGCTTTGTTAGGCATATGCAGATCCAACACCCCTCTCTGGCCCCGACGTAGAGCCTGGACGTAGGGCCTGGACATCGTCTGCAATACTGCATGAAGTTGCTAGATACCAGCATAAATCGTGGAAGTGGTGGCTTCCCCGTAACACTGTATACGTCGTCGCCGTCCGTCCGACCGGAAGCTGTTCGCAGGATATATGAGAGGGGTAGTGTGCACTGCTCATACAGCTGGAATCCAGCATATGATACAAATGGTAATTGGGTGAGCAGAAAAGACTACCGAATCAGAAAAGAGTAATGCTTCACATTGGCCGACTATGAATAGTCATAGGTCTGCAAGAACGGACGAGAGTTAAGGAGATGTAGTTGTAAGACCATCTCGCTAAGCAAATCAAAGAAGCAATGGAGCATTAAGCCTACCAACTGTACATGAAGATAATGCAGTCATGCCTCTGCGTTGTCACTGTCGTCTGATATTGAGACTGATCACCTTGGTAGCAGAGGAACGACTGGTATATTCGCCTTTGGGCGGAATATTCAGACCATGTTCATATAGTAAAAGCATTGTGTTACGGGTAACCAACTCAGAGCTTGGTAGTGTATGGTTAAGCGTTAATGGGTTCAATAACGGAGTAATGTTAGGAAGGCTTCATAATAATAATAATAGCTAATACTCAGTTCGCTAAGGCTACTAAGAGTATGAAGTGTGGATGATAACTTGTTATATTGATAAGATCTCTTCTCTGTTGCTGTCTGTCTAATAGCTGGGGAGAAACTCTTATATTCATATCCCGCGTGAGTTTCCGCAGCTGGTACATCTAATACCTATACTAACTAAGTATCTTTGCAGCAACTACCAGTTCTTCGTCTTATCAATCCAGAGTGCGAACACTCGTAGACCCTGAATACTTCCCCGCTTCTGGTCATTCGGCTATTATAACTCTTACTACCTGAGGGTGTGCGAGACTCCTCCAGTCGGAAGTTAACGATGCCTTTACAATATGAACTTAGTCTGAGTATGCCGCCTAAATGCGAACTTACCAGTTGTTCCTCCGTTATTGAGGTGATCAGTCTCAATATTAGACACCGGTGACAACGCAGAGGCATGACTGCATTATCTTCACACATAGTCGGTAGGCTTAGTGCTCTATCGCTTCTTGATTTGCCTAGTGAGAAGTTCTTGCAGCTACGTCTCCTTGACTCTCGTCCGTTGGTTGTAGACCAATGACTATTCGTAGTCTGTCAACATGAAGTGCCATATCATAATATCATTCTGTAGGATTTTCTGTTCATTCTAATATCTTTCGTATTGCATACTAGATTCCAGTTATATGAACAGAGCTCACTACCTCTTTCATATATCCTGCGAACAGCTTCCGGTCGGACAGACGGGGACGACGTATACGGTATTATGGTGAAGCTGTCGATTCATTGATTTTTGCTGGTAACTAGCAACTTCACACCGTGCTGCAGACGACGACTGGACCCTACATCGGGGCCAGGGGTGGGTGTTGAGACTGCATATGCCTAACACATTGTTAACTTCGGACTGGCGGAGTCTTGCACACCCTCAGGAAGATGATGTTATAATAAGAGACATGACCAGAAGCGGGGAAATATTCAGGGTCTATGGGTGTTCGCACTCAGGATTGATAAGACGAAAGACTAGTAGTTGTTGTGGAGGTACTTAGCTAGTATAGGTATTAGATGTACCGGTCGTGAAAACTCATGCAGGATATAAATATAAGACTTCCTCCCCAGCTATTAGACAAGCAGCAATGGAGAAGAGATCTTATCAATATAACAGGTTATTATCTAAACTTCATACTCTTAGTAGTTTTAGTGAACCGAGTATTAGCGATTATTATTATTACAAGACCTTCCTGACATTACTCTGTTATCGAATACCTTACACGCCTAACCGTACTCTACTGAGCTTTGAGTTGGTTACCCGTAACAACGCTGTTCTCACTGCCCTGAGAAAAGGACTGCACAGAGCACAGCGATCCACTTAAGCTCACCCTTCCTCGCTCATACATCACCTAGAGCTTTACGAAACAAAGTCCTGCTACTACAATGAACTGAAAAAAGCCCAGCCCAAGCATTGGTCAACCTTCTTGGCAAACGTCGACAAATCATCTATTTGGATGGCTAAAAGGCTTGCGGCAGGAAGGCCTCCAGCCAGGTTCCCCTCCATTCCTTGTGTTGACGACCCCACCCTCATCAGCAGAGCCCTGTTTGACCATTTTTTCCCTACACGACCCATGGCTAACCCAAGCCCCATACACATTGACCCCTTCATCAGTCCCATCACCATAGAAGAAATCTCTGCTGCCCTCCTTGCCTTCTCCAATACCTCCGCCCCAGGACCAGACAGTATACCCTACAGAGTATGGAAACAAGTTCACTCCGTCAACCAGTCCATCATACCCTCCCTCCTTTCCCCACTCCTCACCTATGGCCACCACCCCCCGTCTCTCAAAAGAGCACGTGGGATAGTGTTGGACAAGCCAGGAAAAACTGACTATACCTTACCCTTCTCATTCTGGCTCATCATTTCTTTTGCCCACTCTCTCCAAAATTCTGGAAAGAATCTCCGACCTCCGCCTAGCCAGCATGGCCAGACCCCTGGGACTGATACACTCACATCATTTCAGCTCCCTGGCCCTACTATCCACATCCGACGCCGGTCTCATTTTGTCCAACGAGATCCCTGCCCTCTAGAAAGCCAAACTAATGGTCTTATCCTTGCTCCTCAACACCAAAGTCGGGTTCGACAATATCCGCTCTGAGATCCTCCCTGGCATGCTGTCCTCCAAGGCCGTCCCACCCTCTCTATTCGATTGGGTTTCATCTTTTCTGCAGGACAGAAGTTGCTCCCTGGTCTTTCATGTCTCTTCAGGTACAATGGAACCTGTCTCGGTTGAAGCCCCACATGGCTCCCCTATCTCCCCACTTGTATTCCTTATATACATCTCAACCCTCTACACCTCCATGCCTAAAGGCCTCATGCTGTCATATGTAGATGACATCGCAACCACCACTGGCTCCTCCTCCTACCAGCAAAACATCACTACCCTTACCTCCACTTTCAAGAACCTGCTGGAAACCACATCCCATCTCCACGTTGACTTCTCTATCACAAAAACGGAACTCATCCACTGGCAAACCAAGCAACAACGTACCCCCCCGGCCACCAATGCAATCTCAATACAGAGACAAATCTTCCCTATCTCAACTTTTAAGATGGCTGGGCTTTTGGTTTACCCCATCACTTGACACATCTCCCCATTTTCTCAAACGACTTGCGCTTGCTCAAGGAGCACTCGCCATAATTTGACAGCTGTTCCCACCTGGAAAAGGCCTCCCTCCCCACATGAATCAACGCCTAGTCAATGCCCTCATCTTCACCATCCTCATCTACGGAGCGGATGTCTTCTTCCTAACCATGGGTACACTTTCCAAGATGACTGTCCTCTGGAACAAAGCACTAAGATGAACTACCAATTTGTTTTTGTCCACCTCCACCAACATACTCTCCCTGGAAGCCTGCTTTCAAACTCTCCACCTGGCTCTCGCGAGAACAGGCCGTATGGCCGCCCTGCGCTTTACCAGCTCCTCCCCTTGTGTCAACCCAGCTACTGCCAGAACGAGCCTCCTATTCCTCTCCTGGGATCTGTACCGCACCCCCCATCCTTGTAGGTCCTACATACCCTGCGGATAAGGTGCCTATGGCTCTCACTCCTGGCTAGCAGAGCCAAACCACAGTCCAGGCGCAACTACCCACTTCCCGATCGACCTACTCCTCCACCACAGCTCCCCACTCAACCCCCACCCCCATACCTTCCCCGCCCTGCCTGCCCTTCGCATCTTCCCCCAAAGCTCTCCCCCAGTGGTTAGATATCTGGCCTTCCGCTCCAAGATCAACTCCCTGTCCCTCAAAGAGTGGGTGGATCTCCCCTTCCCCCCCTACTACACCCCAACTTGCTCTACCACTCTCCATTCTTTCATGGGCCTTGACCAGTTCATCGCTGGCCGCATTCATCAAATGCACTTGTGCCACAGCTACCTCGTCGACTACACCTCATGGTCAACACCCCCAGACCACTCACGTTCCTGCCCAAGGTGCTATGGCACCTGAGAAGACATGCAACACAGAATCCTGGAGTGCCTAGCCACAGCTACCCTTCGCGCTACTCACATGCCCACGGTTCACTGGGTCACCCCCTCTGCACCTCTTTGGACGTCAACCCACCTCCTATTCGAAATGGCGAGATTCATCCATATCGGCAGGGTCAATTTCCCGATACCCATGCCCACCCCCCTTCCTGGCACTGAAAGCTTCAAGTTGCCCTGCCACCTCTCCTCTCACACCAGCAACTCATCCCACCTTACCACGCCCAGCCACCCGTGGTCCTCACTCTCCTCATCGGTCACACAGTAGGAGACGCTCTAAACCCAACCACCACTACACAAACTCCCTCTCATCGCTATCAGAGAGGAAAATTTATTTCGTTGCAGATTTTCAGTTTTCTTGATAGTTACACGTGTGGTTATAGTCACCAATTGGGTGCATTGTCAAAGGTTTTCTTTTGATGTTTTCTTTGTATTTTGGACAGCGAAGTTGATAGTAGCTTTGGATTTTCATATGTTCGTGCAGGTTGTTTTTGAGTGATTTCTTTCGCCATAGCCTAGCTACTTTTTTTTTTCTTCTTTTTTCCATCATATGTTTATTGATTCTGGCCCAAAAACGTAGATGCAGCTCGCGCTATGGCATACCAAAAGCCTTAATTCCAACGCAGTAACAAAGGAGATAACAAAACTCAAATAACGCAACCAATCCTTCAAAGCGGGAAAACAAAATCCCTAGCATCGCCAACGATGACTAACGTAAAACAGTAAAGTAAGCTCAAACCAAAACAATAGCCCAGTCCAAGGAAAGTCATAAGTAAGAAAACCCACCCTCATAATCACCACCCAGAGCCGACGCCGTGGGCACCTAAAAACAATAACGGCAAACAAGTAGCGAAAACCACTGCGAGAAACAATGGTGAATGGAAGGCGAAGCCTCTTGAGGCCTTACAAGGAGGAAGCAAGAGAGGAAGACAGGAGGGCCGTCGAGCCAGGTGAAGTGGACGCGGGTGGGGAGGCTCGGATCAAGGGAGGCATGCTGGGTGGGAAGCCAGTTGCTGTGGAAGAGATGTATCAGGCCAGATCCATTATGAGGGGGGCCAAAGACCAAATGGGGGCATCAGGCGCCAGGCTAGAGATACCCGGAAGGTAGGATGCTCTTTCCTGGGCCTTGGCCGGACAGATGAGAATAGCGTGATCAAAGGTCTTATCTGTTTCCTCGCAGAAGGGTCACAGGGTAGAGGCATCATGGTTGGACCATGAGGTATAGGCAGCGAGGTAGCTCTTGCCGGCCCTCATCTGATGAAGACGGCCGGCAGAGAACTTAGGTAGGCCCATGAAGGCGTGAGGAGTAAAGGAAGGAAAAAACTTGTAGGAGGAGGGGGACGGCAGAGCTGCCCAGGAAGTAAAGGTGGAGGCGACAACTTTCGACTTAAGTGCGCCATAAGGTGGAGCGCCTGCAGGTTCGTAAGGGCGTGGGAGCAGGAGATGGGGGGAGGCTAAGGGAAGCCTGTCAGGTAGAAGATCCTTGGTTGAGAAGGCGATTGCATCGAGAGGGAGGTGCCGATGGGTGGCAGAAGTGGCAGTGGACCAAAGGCTGGGAAGATAGAAGCCGCATAGGGGAGCCAGGAGGCAGCGGTGTGAGGCGGCGCACCAGGAGTCCCAGGTAGGAACACGAGGGTCTAGGCGGGCAGTCGCAGGATTGATGTAAGGAGGAGAGCAGAGGAGCTGAAGGCCAGCCAATTTTCACGTATGTTGTAGGGCCAGGGACATAGGGGGAAGGGCGGCATCACGATAAATGTTGGCGGTGGCGGTGGCCTTAAAGAAGTTGGTGATCCAACGGAGGACCTCATGCCAGGAAGAGTCAAGTTTGTGTAGGATAGTAGCGTTGGGAACAAGGAGGTCAGCGCCGTAGGTGAGGACTGGGAAAAGAAGCCCAACAGCAAGTTTCTGACAACACCAGGGCGAAAGGCTCTTGCCGCCAGGGCTGAGGCGTTTAAGAAGAGCAAAGGAAGCCCAGGCAAGGGCCAGATGGCAGGTGAAAGTGCGAAGAGGTTTCCAAGGTGGGGGTAAACTAGTAACCGAGCCAACGGAGCTCAGGTGACAGATTGAACAGAAGGGAGTTAATAGAGATAGGGGCGTGACAGACGCGGTTGCGATCCCTGGCCGTGCGCCAGTGGATGCGCTCGGTCGTTGGGACTGAGAAGGAGACTCCGAGTGGAGCCGCGCGACTACTGAGAGTGAGGAAGGCATGTTGTAGGAATCTGACATTAGAGCGGTAAGAGGAGGAGCCCACCGTGATTGAGAAGTCATCCACATAGGATATGACGACGCCACAGAGGATAGAAATGTGAAGACGACAAATATAAACAACAAATAAAAGAGGAGAAATTCGGGAGCCCTGCGCTGTCCCAACGGAAACAGGTGAAAAAATCCCAGGGACACCCTGAAAGATCAAGCAGCACTGACGAGCAGTGAGAAAAGACGAGACCCAAGAGACCATCTATTTGGGGGTGGAGAAGCGACAAAGCATAGCACAAAGCTGGTTGGAGTTGACGTTGTCAAATCCGCCTTTGATATCAAGGAAGAGGGAGGAGACTTTAAGGCGTGTTGTCTGGAGGAGGCGGACCTCATGGTGGAGGGTGGCCACCGCGTCCTAACAGCTGAGACCGGCTAAGGAGCCGCACTGGTGAAGGTTGAGGAGAGGGGTGGAGCGGGAGAACGCAGCAAGGCGGTAAGCCATAATTCTCTCCAGGATCTTCGATACCGTTTCCAGGAGACCAATAATACGGAATGAAGCCAGGGTGGAGTAGTCAGCTTTGCCGGGCTTATCAAGTACCACGCCGTTTGCCTTCTTCAGGGAGGTGGGGTGGAAGCCATGGAGGAGGAGGGGGGTAAGGAGAGACTGAAGGAGGTCTTAGTTCGCCGAGTGTATGTTTTTCCAGACCCCATATGGAATGGTGTCAGGGCCTGGGGCTGACGAGGAGGAGGAGCGGCGGAGGACCAGGGACACCTCGTCGTGCATGACCGGAGGGACGCCGGAGAAAGGAGGGAGGAGGACCGAGGTGGGGGGGACTATAGCCTAGCTACTATTTTTTTTTTCTTTCTTTTCATCCATCATATGTTTATTGATTCTCGCTCAAAAACGTACATGCAGCTCACGCTATGGCATACAAAAAGCCTTAATTCCAACGCAATTACAAAGGAAACAACAAAATTCAAAACCTCAACACCCCTTGATCACCTTAGTAGAAAAATATCTGCAAGCATCGCAAACGATCACTAACAAAACCAAGTAATGAAAATCCCCGTCACAAACCAGCAGGGGCAGCCAGGTTAGTCACAAAAGAACCGGGCGTCAGAAAAATAAACCCAACCCGGGGGAGGACTCAAACTCCTAACTAGAAATAAAAGAACATCCCGGGGCATTAAACCTGCCCTGATGTCAAGCCTAGAATAGCGCAGTAAGATGCCAGCTGAATAGTAAAGAAACAAACAAAACGAGCAAAACCGCCAGTTAAGTTAAGTGCCAACCATGCTGACCTCCTCCTCCACCTCCTCATGGTCCAAACCAGGACGTTGGGGGCGGGAAAGGCAGATGGTAGAGTGGGCGTCATGGGGTCCTATACAATTGACACACCTGACAGTATTATGACTGTAAGGGCGACTGCGGACACGACAAGTGGCTGTGGGGCAGGAGTGATCCCCAGTGGAATGTCTGATGGTGCACCAGCAGCACGTTGCTGGGTTGGAACACTTGGTACTGTGGTGGCCAAACCGGTGGCAGTTTGAGCATTGGGTGCAGGAGTTGAAACAAAGGCGACGTTCAGACCTGAAGGTGGAGGAGAAAGCAGAGAGTCTCTTATTGACGAAGCTGGGTACCTTAGAGCCGGTGATTGAAATGACTATGGTAGAGGCCGCTTTACCGGCACGGGAGTCATCAGAGGTGAGCCATCTGGGTTGCTGTGTGAGGGCCAGCCCAGTGTTAAAAGTGGTGAGCTCAGTGGCGATGGTGGCCAGGGGATATTGGGTAGGTATGCCATGGACCAGGAGGTGCGTGGCTGGGATGTCCAAATGTACAGTGGTGGTTCCAGGGATCAGGTGGAGGAAGGAAGAGATCCGACTGTTAAGCGCAGAGGCCTTCACATTATCCATGGTAGTAAGAGTGACATTGCCGCCTTCGAGCGACACGGTCTGAACATAGGTGGCTGAGAGAGCTGTGTTGATGCTGTCTCTGAGCTGGATGGCAGTAGAGGTGAGGGGGGAGCCATCGCGTTTGATGACAAGGCGTCTCTCTCTCTCATGGTGATAGACTTCTTGGGCTGTGGAGCTTTTGAAGAGTCAATGGGTTTCGCCTCTGTTGCAGTAGGCTTGGGAGTGTGGGAAGGTTTCCTCTTCCTGCCGTTCCTTGCGACAGTGGCCCAGGTGGGAGGACCACAGGAGGGGATATGTGCAGGGGGTGCAGGAGGAGGGGGGGCGATGGGTGGCGTAGAGGAAGACCCTAAGGCCTGGGATGGTTGGGGTGGCGAGGGAGCCGTGGTGGGAGCGACAGGGTGGTTTGGGTCCATGATGTGGAGGACCTCGATTTCTTCGCAAAGAGCCATGACCTCCTTAGTGACAGAGTCCAGGGCCCTCCTGTACGCAGTATTGGTTTGACGAAACACCTGGAGGAGGATGGTTACCTCAGGTGGGGTTTCAAATTCAGGTATCTGTAGTTTGATGGCACACTTTACAAAGAGACTCTGGAAGTAGGTGGGATCCATGTGATCGATCTCCTCACCATCCCGTGTGAGGACTGGGAGCGGGGGCTGGGTGTTGCTGCATGGTCGTTTTTGAGGGGGGGGTTTTCCAGGAGGGAACGATTAGAAAGGATGGGGGAGGGAAGTTTCAACACCACCAAGGGGTGTGAATCTAGACCCATAGGAGGGAGCGTTTGGGTTGCGCCTCTGGCTCTTTCCTTTCTCCTTGCGGGAGGGACAGGGCTAGGAGGACATTGTTGTGGCGTGAAGGCTTTCCCTGTGAGGGGTAAGCGAGGAAGCTGTGGAAAAGGGTTTTCAGCCAATAAGAACAAGCCTTGGCAAAAAAACTTGGTGTGGTTTATTCAATCGCTGTGGTTGTAACGGAGACGAAGCACGCCATAGCCTAGCTGCTTTTTTTCTTTTTTTTTTTTTT
>QLOI01001761.1:0-20868 GCA_003313605.1 Tuber umbilicatum | reverse complement strand
TGTTGAGGGTGCTTATTAGGAGCTCTGGGATGCTTAAGTGGAGAGCGGGGTGGGAGAGCATATGCGGGAGGAGGGTGGTAAGGTATAGTATCGTCACGCATATCGGGAATAGGGTTATGGCCGTGTAGAAGGAGTAAAAAGCGCAGGTTTTGAAGGTGTAGTAGGGTGATGGGAAGGCTATGTCGAGGAAGCGTTGGAACGTCATTGGGATTAGTAAATATGGCGGTGTAGGTGATGGGGATGTAGGGGCGAAAGATTGCCAGGAGGTGTGATGGGTCGGGGTTGTGGTTTTGTAGGTCCAGTACTTTCCCAATCCATTAGCATATGATGCCCCTCGAGGGAGCGGGAAGAGTGGAGGAGCCACTTACGGTCATCAGCCACATATACACCACCTGAGCAACCCACGATATGTTCGTTGCCTGGAAGGGGAATATCCCCAGCCTTTGAGCTAGGGTTTCGGCGATGAAGTGCCATAGTAGTAGGCTGCTCATGAGCAGGGATATGACCAACCGAACGATGAACGCGGCGCGCTGCGAAATGGAGTCCCAAGGCGCTTCGACGACCTCTATGTAGATGTTTGGGTCCGGGACGAGGAGTTCATCTCGACCAGTTACTTGGCCGAGGAGTGGGGTCGAGTCCTCCACTTCATCGGGGCGAGGAGAGGTGGTAGTGGTAACCATTAGTGATAGAGATCTGGGTGGGGGGGGGGTAGCTCCTTTAGGAGTTTAGAAGTAGGTGTAACGGGACGTCGCTGGAGATTATTTATTGCCAGCGCGAAGAAGCGAAAATCGACTGACGAAAGAGGCCCTGGACACTTACACATCCCCCTCCGTAAGCGAAGCGCGGGGAGGGGGGGAACTCAGATCATTCTTATAAGCTGGCGTTCGTAACCTCCTTTCCCAGGCCACTTGGGAGTGGGAATGTGTCAAGACTCAAGAGCTTATCCTCGCATTCCACAGCCTCACTCTCGTGACCCGTGACTCGAACAATAGTTCCGACCACGAGTGAGAGCGCGTGACGATAGCATCCTACGAGTACCGTATAATATATTATCATCCATTCTATTCTGCGCTAAACTCCTTTGGGATGACCAGATTTGCCCAGCACGTGAGAGATCGCGTCGCTCGCCTCGAAAAGCTGCGAGAACGAGTGAGTTCTGTAAACTTCATTGCTTTTGCCCACGGTACGAGTAGAGCCGCTCGAGCACAGCATGATACTTATGGACCACCGTGCCTACCCTAACAACCAACGCAAGTCACTCGCTACCTGTCAATTTGGGTGTTATTCAACGAGGGGAAAGGGAGTTGAGGACCTCCTATCGTTCCTATTGCTCCTTTTCTTGCCGCGAACGAATTACTATTACCGTCGTTTACCGCTGTTCGATCGGGACACTATTTGTGCAGCATCGGATACCAGTGTATAACGCTTTCTCTCTACTTTCTTTTCTTTTTTCAAATTTTGTTTTCTTCTGGTGTGGGGGGGGGGGGGGGGGGGTAAAGCTTCTGGTCGAGCTTAGCTTTCAGAGTCTTGATCGCACGAACGAGCTGTGTATTAGATAAGGTTACGCTATTATTCGCCTGCCGGCTATGGACCCGTTCACTTTTGCGAGCTCGAGGTCGCTGGAGACGAATGTTGAAGTGAGGATGTGAGAAACTTTTTCATGCGTTCCCCTCAACGAAGATGGGGGGTAGTTTTGCTGATGCTGATGATGCCGACAATGGGTATAGTGATTCGCTCGAAGGGCAGCGGTCCTCCCTAGCTTATACGACGCTTATGGCGGATCCTAGTTTGAAGCATGTTGGGTCGAATACCGCGTATGTTTCCCCTTCTTCCTTTCCTTCTGGGCCCATTCCTGAGGGGTGAGGGGGTGGAGGTGAGCTGATGGGATAAAGGCCCTATTCGGATATGTATGTCACTGCACAGCTGTTCGCTGATAGTAAACCGTTAGCGGTTCCAGTACAAACTTCTTACAAAGCATTTAAGAATCAGAGATCGTAAGTGCTACTCTTTCCGCTTGGATGGGATTCCTGGGTTGGGGCTGATGTGGGGGGATGGGTGCAGGTGGTCAGAATGGCTCACGGTGCCAGTGAAGTATTGCGATTTACCTCTATCGTCACAGCTCGCGATTACATTATGGGATTTGGCTGGCCCTGGAAGGCCAGTGCCATTTGGAGGGACCACGGTGACTTTGTTTGAAAAGGATAAGTACGTTCTGTGTCAATGTTTTAAGCCTTTGCCTTTGGCTAATGCCCTTCAAATTGTAGTAACCTCAAGAAAGGTCGACAGAAGTGTAAGGTTTGGCTTGGGGTCGAAGCCGATGGCTTGAGTGACACTACTACTCCGAGTACTGTTGAATCGCATAGTGAAATGGATCGCCTCGAGAAGGTGGGTCTTCCTATCGTTATCCGGGCATAATGGACAAGCGCTAACTGCTTCTGTAGCTCTTCAAAAAACACGAGCTTAAGGAACTCCCCCGAATAGACTGGCTGGATAACCTAGCCTTTCGCCAAATAGAAAGAATCAACAAGGAAGCTACGACCGAGAATAAGAGCGACCACTACCTCTTCGTCGACTTTCCTAGGTTTGATTTTCCAATTGTTTTCGCCGACTTTGAATACTCGGATCATAACCGCCGGGATCTGTCGAATCTTTCACCCACAACTTCCACAATACCTTCCTCCTCGGTCCAACAACGTTCGGGTCAGGCTGTCGGTCTGGGTAGCGGGAGCGGATCAGGCTCTAATAGGATGATAGTTCCGGTTTACGACCCTGAGAATCCTCGGGATAATCCGGCAGAGTCTAAGCATCGGAGGCTTGTCCGGTCTCATAGGAATGGCCCTCTTGATAGAGACTTGAAGCCGAATGCTAAAATCCGTGATGAGCTTAACGAGATACTGAATTATAGCCCAACGCATGAACTTAACGGTGCGGAGAAGGACTTGTTGTGGAAGTTCAGATTCTACCTCACTAGAGATAAGAGGGGGCTCACCAAGTTTCTCAAGAGCGTGGCCTGGGGAGATCCGGCGGAGAGTAAGCAGGCTGTCCAGTTGTTACCTAAATGGACCGAGATCGACGTTGATGATGCTCTTGAGCTTTTGGGTCCTGGATTCGATAATCCTGCTGTTAGAGCGTATGCAGTGGATCGGTTGAGGGAGGCTGATGATAACGCATGCTCCCTAACATCCCCTTGCTCTTTTATTGTGGTCTTACACGCGTATTCTAGGATTTGCAATTATATCTTCTGCAGCTGGTACAAGCTCTCAAATTCGAGAAGATCAGAACAGAGACAGGACCGGATGCGGCTGCAGACTCGAGTTTAGTGAACTTCCTTATTTCGAGAGCCTGCATGAACGAGACCTTGGGCAACTTTTTCTACTGGTATCTCATGGTTGAGACGGAAGATACCAATCAGGAATACAAGAGGCTGTTCAGCAAAGTTGCATACCAGTTCCAAGTTGCACTGACTAGGATGCCGGACGGTGATAAGAAGCGAGCGATCCTAAAACAACAAGCAGAATTTGTTTTCGCAATCGGTGAAATATCAAAGGAGATACAGAGCAACAAGGATAGCCGGCCTAAGAAGGTTGAGCGACTGAAACATGCGTTATCTGATCCTAAGAATGGATTAATCTCTTTCGAGCCGGTTCCCTTGCCTTTGGATCCTAGTGTTACGGTTGTTGGGTGCTTTCCAGGTATCAAATTCACTTCCACCTCCAAGCCTCGTGAACCTTGCTAACACTGTTACCAAGAGTCTTCCAACGTCTTCAAATCGTCACTATTCCCCCTCCTTATACATCTGAAGACGGATAAGGGCGAGAGGTATCCTATAATTTTCAAGACCGGAGACGACCTCCGTCAGGATCAATTGGTCATCCAGATTGTAACCTT
Source organism: Tuber umbilicatum (assembly GCA_003313605.1). NCBI lineage: Eukaryota > Fungi > Ascomycota > Pezizomycetes > Pezizales > Tuberaceae > Tuber > Tuber umbilicatum. The sequence goes on along the minus strand of QLOI01001761.1, from coordinate 16,980 downwards.
GATGGACAATCTTCTAAGGAAGGAAAATCTGGATTTGAAGCTCACACCCTACCGAATTATTGCCACCAGTGCATTTACTGGTGTTGTACAGTTCGTCGACTCCTTGAGCCTAGCAAGTATCGAGCGAGGTGCAAGCCCTGCAGCCGGAACCCAACCGTACCTAAAGTTAAACAATCCCGACCCCACGCAGGAATATGGAGTGAGGGCGGAAGTGATGGATACGTATGTCAAGAGTTGTGCTGGGTATTGCGTAATCACGTATATCTTGGGTGTCGGAGATCGCCATTTAGATAATCTTCTATTGACACCTGACGGTAAACTACCTTTCCCCCCACTCCCCCGTTTTATCCGGTGTTACTCACAGAGTGCCGTACAAACAATATGATAGGCCATTTCTTCCACGCCGACTTTGGCTTCATCCTCGGCCGAGACCCAAAGCCCTTCGCCCCCGCCATGAAACTTTGCAAAGAAATGGTGGACGGGATGGGCGGCGCGAATTCTCGGCATTACAATGACTTTAAGAATTACTGTTACACTGCGTACACCACACTGCGCAAGTCTTCGAACTTGATACTCAATCTGTTCGCGCTGATGGTCGACGCCAACATTCCGGATATCCGGTTGGAGCCTGATAAGGCGGTGCTGAAGGTTAAGGATAGGTTTTGCCTGGAGATGACGGAGGAGGATGCCATCAAGCATTTCAGGATTTTGATCGATGATAGCATGAACAGTGTTTTGCCAGTGCTGATTGATAGGATGCACGGGCTTGCGCAGAAGTGGAGGAAGTAAGTTGAATGGGCATTGGTTAGGGGATCTTGCGGGTGTCGAGATATCCCCTTGTATGATACAAATTCTCTGTCGACCAAGAGTTCTTCGGTCTGTAGACAACTTGGGGGGGAATCCAACAATGTATAGCACCTAGTATCTAAAGCACCCAACCAAAACGTTTCCGTCCGGCGTGAATTTTTACACCAAATTCGGCGAGGAATCGACGTTTCCGGAGAGGCGACCCCTAACACTCCCTTGTTGAAAACCTTTGGAATTTTGACGCCAGCTGGAAAATCACTTCTCCATATCAAATTTTACATAGGGCTCCATAGAAAAAGGTGCATGGTAACTACACACTTCCCACTGAGCCCACATTCTTTCCATGGCTTTTACAATTTTTAAGAGTTCTGCGGGGTCATATATACTGTCCACGGGTTCGATAACATTGCATGAGATTTGGTAGATCCCCCATAGGGGCCGATATTACCCGAGCGGAGGGTAAAGATGGATAGACAACTTTGGTATAAAAAGGCCACCGGGAGAAACATTTCGATTTAGTACCCTACTATATAAACTAGGCCTATAATGGCTGTGATAGACAAGACGAGATAGTGAAGCAAAGAGTGTTGTCACCCGGCAGACGAAATAGAATAAAAAGGTGGAAACCTCGTAAAGTGAGCCCCCACCGCCTCCGCCCAAGTACTTATTTATCTATGCATCTACGTTCAAGCCTAAACAGTAACCCCTTCCCCCCCACCACCCTCCTTAAACCTCCTTCTCAACAGCACTCTCCACCTCCCCTTCATTCTTGAATAAGAAGGGATCCTCCACCATGCCCTCCACTCCGGCGGGGATGTACTTCCTGACATACCTCTCCACCCACTCCTTCGGAATGCCCACAGCATCCCTAAACCCATTATTGATCCTGTGGATATACTCCTCCTTAGGATGTCCATCTCTAGTTCTTATCGTATCCATGTAGACCAATACATCCTCCAACACCCTCTCCCCCCCCTCCTCACTCTGCCCTCCGTCTCCGGAGGAGCTAGAGGACGTGGAGGGAAGGAGTTTAACCGGGTGTTTAACCCGCTGATACCAATACGGCACTCCCTCGCTCAGATCCAATTGCGCCTCGTCGGATTCACTGAGCGTGTAGACGACGCCGTATGTGTCATGGTTGTGGCCGTCGTTGGTGGCGGTGGTTGGGACAAGGTTTGCGTAGCCGCGGGTGTTGATGTGCCAGCGGTGGCGGGGGAGTAGTGCCGTACCAATTAACGTGTGGCCCGGGCAACGGCGGTGCATTTGCTCCTGCCAGAGGTTTGAGCCGTAAGCGAAGTAGTAGGTTGGGGGTTTGGAAGCTGCGGTAGCTGTGGTTGTGGTTGTTGTTTTCGGGCTTTTGGTTTGGGTTTGATTGGGAGGTGGAAGTTTTTTGGTCATTTTGGGTTTTCAGTTTGGGTTGGATTGGGAACTAGAAGTTTTTTGGTGGTGGTGGTGGTGAGTGATGAGGGTAGGGGGATGGATAGGAGAATGGGAAGGGAAAGAAGGGGGGTGGGGGGTTGATATAGTACTCGTATCGGTGGATATGTAAGTTACCGTATCCCTTCATTCATGCCAGAACCTCACCGCCCCTTGTGCGCCGCACAGTACTCGTAGGGTAGGGCACTACGGTAGTACTGTAGAGCACGAGCGCATACTGCGTAAACTGTCCTTCCGAACCTGGACCCACTAAAGTACGTAAGGCATGCCTTGGTCACTCGGTTGGTGATTAGTCATCCGATTTTTCCCTCAAGTTGCTGTCCTGAATACGGTATCCCGGCTGCACAATACGCGCACCGGTGCGAGAGATGACAGGTTTGTTCGCTGTGGTTGGACTGGGGTCCTCTATCATATCACGCGAGCACTAGCTTCATAGGGCAAGAGCTCAAGGAAATTCCCCGGAGGCTCATGCGTCAATATCCCTTGGCAGGGGCCGTCAATAGCCGATTCGGCCTAAGGTCTGGCACATGTTCCGAGGGAACACGCAGCACCGGCAGGGGTACAGTGGATGAGTACCGTACTTGTACCCGAACACCGGTACTCATTGGATGAGTTCATCAGATTCTTCTTTCTAGACCAGTAGGAAAGTGGGGTGGAGTGACTTTACTGTGTATTTGTGGGGCACCGGCGTAAACCTTCCTATCTCCCACCGCATTCAATCTCGAAATGGCTCCTCCTAGTTGGTCTACATGCTTTATATCTCGAGTCCTGGGGACCTTCGGCCGAGAAGATCACAACCCATTTTCTTAATACTCAAGTACTCCTCCAACACTAGCTACCCATAAGTCAACTCATTCCAATATCCCAATTTAGCGACAGCACAGCGAGAGAAATAACACAGGGTGAACAGAGGGGATGATAGAATGCCTTCAGACATGGATTATAGCTCTCTTGTGTTTTTGATCATCGTCAACCATATCCCGCCGCCCAAAATCCGTAAGACGGATTGAGAGCAGCAGGACGGGTTGATGAAAGTCATATTTGGCTTCTGAACATGTTTGTCATCATTAGGCGACACAACCCGACTATCCCGCACGGTCCCAACTTCCCATCCTCCGGAAAAGCCGACCGACGGGGGATCTCCGGCAGAACATTAAAACCTGTGGGTCAAGATTAGTAGGTTACAAGAGCGCAAAGTAGCCCCGCCGTGTGAAGAGGTAACTTACCACCTGCTCAGATTGAAAACTACATTAACTCCATCACCGACCTAGCACAGGCCCCTTCCCCATCCTCGAACGATCGTCTGCCCTAGCTCCATCTCTAAGGAGAATACCGAACAAAGTAAGGTACAAGAGCATGCACCACTAGTCTCTGAAGCGCTGTGTAAGCATTCATTCATCACCGCACCCACATGTCTTGCCCTCAAACCCCCACCAGCCAACTCAACCTTTCCCCCCTTCCCTACTTAAACCAAGAAGGATACTGCAGAACAGGCAGGGCAAAGGACAAGAAGGAGGGACCGCAGTAGAATAACCAGCTATACCGGACCGGACACCAGGAAACTCTACGATCTCTGTTCACTTTCACCCATGTCGTGGATTTTGTTCGGGGAACGACCAGCAAGCCTCCCCTCTTCAAAAAAGGGGGGAAACCACCAGCTACTCCCTGAACTCCTCGGAGTAGTGTGCTCTCTTTTTATCATCACCGAGAATCCTGAGTCCTGTCCATGTTAGCATTGTGCAAAGGTATAGAGGTAGGATTCACTGACTGACCTTGGTTCGAGGAAGGAAGGGAAGAAAGAGAGTCGGGGAGACGTGTTGATAAATAGTCCTAAATAGAAAAATGCCAAGCACGCTCGGTTCGCGAGTCCCTCGCATCTGCCGTCCTATTTTCAAAGTGCGCGTCGCAGACCGGGTTTAGGGTGAGCCGCAAAGTGCCCCTCCTTACAGAGATCACTGCAGTCTCACGTCTCCGGACTCTGTACTCTCTTATTATGATAACTCGTTAACCCGCACTCTTCAAATTTGCGAGCATTATGTCGAAAATAATTTCCCAAGAACCGCTCTTGACCCGCGATGCAAAGTGGGTCAGACTCGTCAAGTAAAAGCCATTCCAGGTCCCTCTCCTCAACCTTTAATCTGAGCTAACACAATTCACAATTCAACAGAACTACCTACCTCGACCCCAACGGCGTTGAGAGAACCTGGGAATCCAGCGAACGCTGTACTCGTCCAGCAGGCGTTGACTTTGATGGCGTCGGAATAATTGCGGTTCTGGAGAAGCCGGGAGCTCCCCCAGAGCTGCTATTGCAGAAACAGTACAGGCCTCCCATCGGAAAGGTAGGAACTTCATGGCTTGGTATAGGGACGACTTGGGCTGAGCAGTCTACCGTTCGAATTGACAGACTTGCGTTGAGATTCCGGCCGGCTTGGTCGACGCTGCGGAGTCACCCGAGGAATGTGCTGTCCGTGAACTGTTTGAGGAGACGGGATACCACGGAGTTGTACTGGCGGCTGAAGATGCCGGAGAGAAGAGCTGCTTAATGTTTAATGACCCTGGTTGGCGTTTTCTGAATCCCCGTTACTCTGGCCTACCTGCTAACCAGAGAAGGAATGTGCAATACCAATCTTCATTTCGTGCACGTCAAGATTGACCTCACTGATGAACGCAACCAGAATCCAAAGCAGCAGTTAGAGGAGAACGAGTTCATTGAGGTGTTTACAGTCCCTCTGAGGGATCTCTACAAGGAGTGCAGAAAGCTGGAAAAAGAAGGTTATGGAATTGATGCTAGGGTCGGGTCACTAGCTGAAGGATTTGAGGTTGCAAGGAAGTGGAAGTTCCTATAAGCTAATACCGCTACTTGCAGAGGGATAGACGTTGATATCAATTTCCTACATAAAAAATCTCCGATTTATTGTCGTGGAAATACAACAGCACCGGTGTACAATTATGCCAAAGCTCGACAATAGACTCAAATTCTACTCTCTCTTTTCAATCCATCCCACAGCGCGATTGCGCTCAGAGCTTTGACATCTCGTGTCTCCTTCCAGAGATCCTCAAGTCTGACCAATTTAAGGGTAATCTTCTCGCCGTGATCCCTTAATCCCGTCAACCTTCCTTGCCAATCCTCCAGCGTGCCTTGCGGTATCGTACGAACATGCGCAAAAATCTTGATGAATTCATCGCTGCCCCCAGGAGAAGGATAAACAGCTTCCTCGAGCCTCTCTCCCTCCGCGCTCGTAGAACCCTTCAAGGCAAGTGATGTAAGATCAATAAGTTTGTCCTCCGGTATCTTGATCCCGCACTCCTCCTCGATTTCACTGGCTGCAGCACCTGCAAAGGTTCCAGCATCATCAATCATCCCAGCGGGTAATTCTACCATCTCCAACGAACCTGCGGGTATCCGTGGTTGAACCGTCAATACAGCCCATTGTTCACCCTCGGTTCCCTCTGGCTCGAGGATGAGGAGAATTGCAACGCTTCCGCCTCTGAGAAATACAGATCCGGGAACGGATTCACCTCTAGGATTCTTGACAGAAGTCGAGAGTTTGATAAAACCGATACGCTTGTCTCCGGAGCCAAATAAGTCGACTGATTGGATGGTAATGGATTTGAGAGAATACTCCTCCCCATGAAAAGGATGATCAGGGGAGGACGACTGCAATGAAAGGGAGTGTTGCAGCTTAGATAACCAAGAGGAGAATGGGCGGAATTTGAGAAGTTGTTCTCGAGTAAGATCGGGTGTGAGGTTGACCCGAATGGCAGATGAAGGGAGTGTAAAGGATGACATCTTCCGTGGACTGAGGCCGCCAGCGAGAGAAGGTAGACGAGAGATGGATGATGAGAAGTTCGTTTGGATCGATCTGATCATGGAATAGGGGGTGGGACCGAGGACATGGTTGGGGGTGAAGGTCGGTACCGGGACGGTAATGAGGGTAAGGAAAAGAATGGTGAGGAAGTGTTTGGCAGTGGACATAATGACGTAAGAGCTGCGAGAAGAGTGTGGCCGAGGGAGTTATTCCACTGGGGTACAACTTGCGGCTCTTTGAGGTTAAAGATCTCTATGCTGTATTATTGGCACGATACCGTAGACTACAGTATGTACCGGTACGAGTATGATACTTCAATAATACCTGCACCGGTATACCTGTTCATGGCTTCAGGAACTGTAACCCTCAAATCTCGTGCATCAACCTCTCACGAGAGTGCCTGAGGTGGAATCGAGTGCTATGGGTTGTGGATCTTTGGGTGTGATAGACCGGGGGTGCCCTCAGCGAGGCGACCCCCTCAGCGAGGCATGGCAGGGTGGGTGTGGCGTGAAGCAAGTTTAGTCCAGCAACTCCTCGGAATAAGGAGATAGTCTGCAAACTAAATATAGATGGGTGAGGTAGTTAATTACTGTAGTTGCCACTCAACAATGTATTGAAATAGGACCCGGAGAAGGTCACCCAGGATTCAAGAAAGTACTTGGGTATCTTCTGGGATATTTCTCACTATATTTGACCATCTCTTTATTTCTCATAATATAAAAGCGATGCCTGCCAAGTCCCAAACAATTCCAGATCGAGTACAAGAGCAAATGGCAATCGAAATAGCTACAAACCATATCGCTCCAAGTCTTAAAGCAGCAGCAGAGCGAGTTGGTTGTGCTCCATCAATGGTAATGCACAGGCGAAATGGGCGAAGAAGTCGTAAAGAAGAGGAGAAGGTACGGCAGAAGTTAATGCCAGAGGAGGAACACCAGGTATTGGAATGATGTTATTTCCGTTGCCGGCTTGGGTTTCCTCCTACGATTTGGCAGTGGAAAGAGATTGCTCTGAGTATTGTACAGAAAAGAAATTCCCATAAGACCCTGAGGAAGACATGGGAGCAAGGTTTCAAGAAAAGGCACCCGGAAGTAAAATCCCGATTCAGTAGTCAGCTCGACTTTGTACCCAACATGCAGGGCAATGATGCCGAACTAATTGAAAGATTTTTTAACAAGGTTAGTAAAACTAGAAGAAATAAACTATGAGCAGATAATAACTATACACTTATTAGTTCATATCAATTGTCCAAGATTTCGAGATAAAGCCACAAAACACCTACAACATTGATGAGATAGGCTTCGTACTTGGAATTGGGAAGTCCGAAAGAGTCTTGGAGGTTGTAAGACATCCTCGTGAAAAGGGACCTCTGCAATTTTGGGCACAAAGTAAGTTATATTCTATATGTAAATTAAATTAAATCATATTATTTCTGAAAGTTTAATTAACTAGTTATTAATTACATATAATATAGATGGGAGTCGAGAATTTGTTACCGTTATAGAGGGTGTATGCGGCAATGGATCTACTTTGGATCCTACAATCATTCTCAAAGCAGAAGAATTCGTGGCGGAAAGGGTTTTACAACCTCCCCAATGTTCCAGAGAATATACTTTTTGGACGATCGCATAATGGCTGAACCGATGAGTTAATGGCTCAACAGATCCTGGAACGAAACTTTGGCAATAGAAGTTTCACAGACCAAAAAGCAAAAGAGACCAATGATTAAAGACTATTGATATTTGATGGTCATAGTAGTCATGTAAATCTCACATTCTTGGAATGCTGTATTGACCATAAAATTATTCCATTTTGCTTGCCCCCACATACTACCCACCAACTTCAACCATTGGATGTTGCAATATTTAGTCCCTACAAACACTTCTATCAAAAAGAGCTGACTAAAAGGTTTGAGAATCACAATTATGGTATTGGTAAAAACAACTTTTATGAGATATTGATGGCAGCAAGATGACAAGCCTTTACCGAAAAAAATATCAAGAGTGGCTTTTGGAATACAGGACTTATTCCCGCTGATGCCACAATTGTACTTCGTAAACTGCCAACCCTGTCTTCACCAGAAGGATCACAGCCAGCCGATTCCAACCCAAGACTAAATCCAGCTCAACCAAACACTATCCGAATCCAAACTTCCGAAAACACTTCTTCAGAAAACAGTTCTTCTGAAACCACTTCTTCTGAAAACTTTCTTTCTCGACGCTCTAATCTGGTATGCTTCATATTGTTGATCTACAAGCTTCCAACTCTAACATTAGTCAGTCAACCAAGTCCCTTAGTGCCCTGAGTGCCGAAGAGATTTACAACTTAACTATACCTGTAAATCGTGATGAAATTGAGGAACAAGAATTGATGGTACATTCAACCCTGCCGTCAAATGACCCAACAGCATGGGCAATTAAAAAGGTAGTCAGCAATTTGGCGATTCGAGCACAACATATGATAACGGAACTAGAAATAAAGAACCAGTGGATCGCAAACCTTGAGAAACATTTAGCAAATTCAAGGTCAGACATCGGAAGAAATAGGACTCGAATACCAATGCATAGTAAAGCCTGGATTGATGGTAATGATGTCCAGAACTTCTTTGCAGAGCAAGCGCAAAGTTAAAAGAGGAAGGCGGAAAAAAGACTCCAAAACCTCAATGCCTTGATTACTGGACAGAAAGATCGGTTAGCAGACTGCCAGCGCAAGCGTAAAGATGCCAAAATGTTAGAGGTAAAGAGGAAGTTACCTAAACGTCGGAAAACAGCATTGCAGCTCAAGGAAGAGGAAGCTCATCTTTGCAAACACATACACGAAGCTGAAATATGGCTGGAAAGCCTTAAACAGCATGTCAATGATCTGAATATCGAGAATGCAGAGAGTGGCGACCCCGTGAGCACAACTGGGGATGGTGTTTTCGAGTCGGAGGATTTGCATGGACAAATGCTGGCAATTGCGGAGGAGGATCATGATTGGGACAGGAATGAAGTAAATACCACTCCAATTCCTGCCCCTTTAGACGTTTGGATATAAACTTGTTTTTGTTTTTTTTGTTCTGAAAAATCAAATCATGGTCAGAGTTTGTAGGGAGAGGTGGGGTTGTAAGAGGTACGGTAGATCAACTTGAGAGCTAGCCTTATATGGGCAGCCGTTGCCCCCCAGCCACACTTAGCCACACCTAATGCCCCGTGCCTCGCTGAAGGGGTCGCCTCGCTGAGGGCACCCCCGGTCTACATTGACGGCGTCCCATTCCATACAGTGCTGCTATCATACAACTCAAGAACGGGATAATACCAATACTGTACCATACAAGTAGTGCCGCATATTCACTGACCCACCCCGCCACAAACGCACCACCAGCAAGCACCACCACCAGTTTCCTCCATCTTCCTATCCAACACAAAACGCCATATAGTGGACACTATCGCAATACAAAAATGCTACACAGTAGTCTGGAACCAGGTAATTGTAGCAGGTCTGGAAGAAGGGGGTAAAGCGGGTTTGGGGAACAACAGGCGCAACACTCGCACATACCGTGGCTGCTCGGAGTCTGGGAATGGCCAGGAGCTTCCCTCTTCCCTCCCGTGCATAGGGGCTGTAAGTGGCTTGACACTCCACTGAACTCCCTCCCTCAACACACACATTATCGATAAGCGAGTAGATCACTCACCACCACCACTCTATCCACAAACCTCGCCTTTTATTATACCTCGCCTTTCACCTCGCCTTTCACAAGACCCCCTCCCCTACCGTACTGTACTTGTCTGTCCTCCCGCCCGTCCGTTCCATCTCTCTTCGAGAGGAACAACCACCTTACCTATCTTCCCACCTCAAATCAACCCCTTCACACACACCCTGATACCCCCTCCCTCCCTTCAACCTCACCTACGTACCTTGGGATAACGCTGGTCCGGGCACGCATGGTCGCCCTCCCTTCTCGTCCCCCCTAAAAGCCACTGCAGCAGTAATACTTCCACCTCCGCTTCCTCTCATCTTGGTTCCCTTCAACACCCATCCCCAGCAACTGGACCCGGATGATGTCGTCCGCCCCCAGAATACCCGTGTGCACTCATAAAAGTCTCTCTCAATGCAGCCTAATGGGTGAAAGGTGCTGCGCTTGTATAGATCCTACAGCTTTTGCTAACACTTTACGTGCTCGCGAAGCTGCTCCACATTCAAGGATATGGGCGTTAGTAGCAAATTTCCAATCCCTAAGCCGCAGCTAATTCATGTTATGATAGTGTCCCCTTCTGCGATCCGTGTAAAGGTTGGTAGTCCCTCCTGGCCATGGAGATGTTTACTAAGATTCTACCTTACCGAAATTCAGATCTGCTAATATCCTAGAAAACAGATTATTGGAACTTGGACTCTGATCAAGCGTTAGGACATGCAGCCGCGGATAACAACCCATCTCCCCGGCTGCTTGCTCACATGCGAGAAAGCTTCATTAACAGGCATCCCCTCATTTCTGGCCCGCTAGCGGGCTTCCGTAGCAATTTTCTTCCTCGAGAATCATCGGACGATTTACTGAACGTAGGAGCTGATAATGACATTCATGAACGCGCCCTCGGCTCTCGCCACTCGGAACAACTGATGCCGGGGAACTTTCCGAATAATGGGCCTGAAGTTAGAAACTATTTTGCACATAACCATCCCACGCCAGGGGGTAGTGGTTCAGGACTGGACGATTCTGACGATTCTGATGACCTACGAAGCTTGGAGAACAACATACCATCGTCTAGCAATGGATCAAATGAACGCCGCTCATCAAACCTTTGGTCGCTGTCCAATAGCGCTCAAGGATCTGAAGCAGAGATGCCCGATTTTCCCTCGGGACCCTTTACTCGGTTTGTTCTCAATCGACGCTTCGTTTCGTTTTACTTTATTCCTTCCCATTTACTAAGGGCCGCACTGTGTGGACAATTTTAGTCCTACCGGCGCTCAGACAGCTGCTCGGAGCGAAGTTACTATCAACAATGTTATCAGTGCGCATAGAACAAATGAGAACCTTCGAAGACTCCGTAATTTACGCGATGCCCGGAATCCCCATGAAGCTGCTCTCTACGAACACCAATTCCGCGGGGTTGGGGAACCCGGGGAGCCGATACCAGATCGTCTCAGGTGGGCTGATCACACTATGCCACGTAGCGGCTTGGATGATGATGACGACTCTGACTCTTTACCAGTGGCTCTGTGAGTGTTCTCTCTCTGTCCCCCCCAATCGCTGAAGCTAATAATATCATTACGAAGATCCCAACGAACTCTGACCGCATACAATCGTGCACAACGTCAGCGCCCAGACGTGTCTGCTGTACGCAGTGCTCTAGAATCCTACCGAAACAGAGATCCTCACTACCGCCTTTCCGACAATCGAGCCTCTCCTTCGCGCGGTAACCCCGACGACAGGGCTCAGAATTCTGAAAGAGTTTCAGATAGAGTTTTAAGGTTGAGTAGGGAACTTCTGGGGGAGAATCATAATCCCTATGCTAACTATGTTGGCCCCTTCAGCCGCTGGAGGGGCCTCAGACGTCCCCCTGGTGGCATACATCCTGATTATCCTCCACCCAGCGAACCAAAGGGGTTGGATGACGACAGGACTCGCCCAGAGCCGCTTGAAATGGGTGCAATGAAGCTCGATTGCGAGTGCAAGATTTGCTTCGGGCAGATCGCGGATACTCTCTTGCTGCCCTGCAGTCATTTGGCTATCTGTACTGTATGCTTGCATTTTCAAGTTAATTCGCGTATATACTAACTTGATTCGCTAGTGGTGCGCCAATCAAATGGGGATTAAGCCAATTAGCGAGCTACACTTTGGGCCACCGGTCCACTGTCCTGTGTGCAGGGTGGCTGTTTCGTCCAGAGTATATTTTGCACTTTCCTCCTTGCTCCCATATTGTCACTGACCGGGCCACGAACAGATCAAGGTTTTTCGTGCATGATTTTATCCCAGTGTTTTCATTCAGTATATCGATCAGTGATAAATAGTGGCGCATGTCTTTGAATAAAACCTTGTAATAAAATACCTTTCACTTCTTCCATAGATACATGCAGACATAGTTAGAGCCTTTACCTTTCCACACTCGATATAAAACAGTTCCGCTCTATAATGCTCTCTATCGCTCTTTGTCTGATTTATTTCAACCGGATCTTGTATGACATCTAGGCTCCTCCCCCTTGTGGTTTCTGGGTGCTCTGTCTGCCCTTTTCTCCGCTAGTGCTTTTTTAGAAATTCGCACAAGCAAGTTTCCGCGCACTGCGGAGGTGCCTCTATAGGTTTACGAGTTATGTATAAGTGCAGTCGCCTAATGACAGTATAGTATCAGCCTGAAATTAAACCCAACCCCAGCACCCTCTTGTGTGTCTCCTACGAGTGAGTTTAAAGGTCGTTGATGCTTTTGCGGATGATTCAACAGTTCTCGGGCGAAATGTATACGATTTTTTCTTATGATCTTGTCGGCCAAACCTCACTCAAGTTCTCGCCAAGATATAAACCCATCATAAGCCGCCGAACCCCTAAGGAAGTGCTCGTAATCTGGGAGGGGGAGGATAATTCTTTCGGATCTTGCTCGCACAATACCCAGCAGTCCAGCAACCAGAATTCCAACCGAGTGATACCCGATGCAAATACAAATGTCTTGGCACGCGTGCCGAACCCACCACACAAACTTTTCCCAAAAGTTTTTCTTTTTACCAAACCCGCAATCGCAATCACTCCCCCACCACTAACTACCCCACCATAAACAAACAGCCTCAATGGCATCATCCCTCTCCCGCAAAGTCCTCCCCTGCCTTCTCGCCCGACGAGCGATGCCCACCCCGCCATCCACGCGACCCCTCACCTCAACCACCACCACCACCCCCACCCCCACCTCCTCCTCCTCCTCGTACGACCGCCAAATCCTCATCTCCAAAACCCCACCCCCCAAACCGACAGTCAGGGACCCGAACGAAATCGAGGAGAAGGACTGGGAGGGCGACGACTTCACCTCCAGCGGTCACTCGGAGCTCCTTCGGCACCGCGAAGCGCGATCATATGCGCGCCTGGCAATGTACGAGATGCCGCTCCTGTCGAAGTTGTCGAAACCCTTTTGCCCGCCGTCGCGCGCGGAGGTACTGCGCTTCCGCTACACCACCTACTTTGGCGAGGCCCACCCGGCCGAGAAGAAGGTTGTTGTGGAGTTCGCGCCGAGGGACCTGGTCGACCTGACGGGGGCGCAGAGGGGGAAGCTGATAAAGTTGGTTGGGGCCAGGTTTGATCCTCGCAGGGGGGTTGTCAATATTTCTTGCGAGATGTTTGAATCGCAGGCGCAGAATAAGCGGTATTTGAGCGATTTGGTGGATAAGTTGATTTCGGAGGCTAAGGTTTTTTTCTTCCTTTTCCCCCATCTTCTCTTCTTTTTGGGGAGGAGGGCTGATGCGGTTTTTTGGGGGGATAGGATGAGAGTGATGACTTTAGTGATATTCCGTTCGATTTTAGGCATTATACAGCAAAGTTGAAGAGGCCCAAGGCGCAATTCCCTAAAGCTTGGAGAATCAATGAGGAGAGGATGGCTAGGGTCAAGGAAGAGCGGGCGGCGTTTGCAGAGCTGTTTGAGAGGCGTGGGGGTGTTACCGTTTAGTCAAAATCTCCCCTCTCACTCACTCACTCGCTTGCTTGATTGGCTCTTGCTTGGTGTGTGTGTTTGTAATATAGGCGCTTTCATGGTATAAATGGGACTCTTTTCTTCCTTCTTTTCTCTCTTTGATTCTTTCATGGGGACATTATGATTTTCTGGAAATTTCGGAGTTTGGCGCACGTTGTCTAGATAGCATGCGGTATTATGGAGTTAACGGGAATATGGGAACGGTAGCCCATAGATGGAAGACGAGGTAGAGTGATGGAGACACTAGACGATCACTCTTATATTGTACAGTAAAAACCAGCTATCCACACAGTATATAAAACGAACCAACAGAACTACCACCAAAAGTCTAGCGCTTGACCCAGGCCGGCATTTTCCTCGCCTTTACGTGACCCGGTTTCTTCCTCTCGACCTGTCTGTGATCGACAGTAATGCACCCAGCTGTCCCCCGATGATGAAAAAAAAGTCAGCAAATCCCCCCCGAAAAAAAATTCCCGAAAAAGGCACCCCTCACCTTCCCTAAGCGCATGTTTCAAAGCAGGCTCATGGATCCTCAACGCCCTAGCAATGGCCAAAGTGCACGCCTCGGCCTGCCCAGTCTTACCCCCCCCTTTAACAACGGCGAAAACATTATACTTATCCACCCGATTCGTAACGATAAGCGGCCAAAGCACGCTCTCCCGGTCGTGCAAGCGCGAGAACTTCCTAACGACGGACAACCCATTGACGAGCGCTTGCCCGTCCCCCTCGACCAGAAAGACCCTAGCGACAGCCGTCTTCCTGCGGCCGATAGCGTAGGCTCTACCGAAATTGTCGACGGTGCGCTCAACCCTGCGCTTCAGCTCCGGGTTCTCGGGTCGCGTGTACAGGGCCAGGGCGGCCTTCGTCTCCGCTGGCATGATGGCCGGGTCGATGCGGTTTAGGCGGTCGAGGATTCGTATCACCTTGTTGTAGCGTGACGGCTTAACCCGGTCGCCGATTATGAGGCGGTACTCGTCTATCGTCTTCCACTGCACTTCCGGCGCTTCGTCGCCGTGCACGGTTGGCAGGGCTTGGTGGCTGCGTAGCAGGTCCTGCAGCGCCAGGAGGTTGTCGTAGTACTCTGGGCTGCCGGTGTAGTAGGACGGCGAGAGCGGGGTTAGTCGGGTGCGCGGCGCGACTTCTGGGAGGGGCTGGAAGAAGTCGGTTAGGGCCGTGCCCGCGGGGGCGGTGGTTGTAGTCAAGAGGCGGGGGTGATGGGGGTGGAATGGCTTTCTGAGTAGTCGAGGTGCCAATTGAGGTGCGAGTCGGGGGGTGTCAGCCAGTGCACAGCGACAGCGCCGCAGGAAAGCGCCTGCGGTGGCCATGGTTGCAATGGCGAGTGAGGGGAGATATGGGGTTGACGTTTGTCGTCTGAAATTCGGAAGTTCGGTGCCTCCATCAAAGATCAGAAGTTTAAAGGTCTTGGCGATGACACGTGACTGGCCTGCCCACTACCGGCAAGGCCCCCCATTTGACCAACAATCTGTGCATCTTCGATCCATGACTAAGCAGTGGGTTGGGGTTCTTTTTTTCTCTTTTTGTTTCAACAAAAATATTATATTTTACATACTTAATTAATCCCCACTCGAGGCGACTGGAAACGGGCAGAGGCAAGGAATCTCTACGAAAGTATTTGATATATGATACACCGGAGAAAACAAAGCGTTTCGCCATGGAGGTCGCAATAGGTGGAAATGATTGGAGTGGGATTAGTCACGTAACTAGTTTTCAAGGAGGAAGATACCACCACCTAAACTACAATAACCATGGAAGAAAGTTTTCTCGAACCATGGTTTCTTGTTTTAATTTTCATTTCCTCTATGTTCTCAGCTAGTCAGAAGTAAATACTCGTGTCTCAGGGCCAAGAATGGGCACCTTTTTTGGTATAGCCCCCCCCCCCCCCGAACACAAAAAATATAGTATCCAAGCTGCTTGAAAGACTGTACCGGTGACGGAAGATACCAATTCCATATGGGACTTATTGTATCATAATCAATAATTATGGCAATGGCTCTTACCAGAAATTGGATGTGTTCCATTCTGGCCGCCAAATTTGGCTTACGTGAATGAAATCCAACCATGGTGGGACTACTTGAAGGACTGAGTTTAATGCTTGATGGAATCATCCAGTCTTGGGGTTGAAAGATATCACTCCTAATTTTCGTGATATTTATTACTCTACGGTGGCGGTGGATGCATCCCTTTGGGGAGCGGTCGAGATACCATACTTTTTGTGGGCCGGTGTGACCTATTCCGGAAGAGGTGCCCATCCTTGGCTCGGAGGCACGAGTAGATTAATCTACGAGTATAGCTTCAGAGGCAGGTCTTCAAGAAAGCCTTTTGAGCGATAGAAGGGGCATCGGTTCTTCCAATTCGTACTAGTAGATCGAAGAGTTTTTCAAACAATGATGTCTTCCAGTGAAGTCGCTGAAACACTAGGTCCAGCTATAATATGTTTCAACACCAAGGACAAGGTTGGCTGAGGTAGAGGTTCTTATGATATTCACAGCCATTGGGGGCCACGACCCGTTAGATAGGTACCGGTATTTGACACTGTCGTATAATACAATATGCATGCATTGGTTGTTGGTAGCAGATATTTTCAATCCAACTTTATCATAACTAAGGAGTCAACCTCCGACTTGGATTAGACAACCTACTGTACGATATTATGCCCAGGGAGTAAGCCATCTCTACACATTTGTCCACCCTGAAGTATAACTAGAAAGTACATCCCACGCACCCTGTGACTACAAGAGTGGGAGGGTCTACTAGTCGACCACAATTTGAAGGTCTGAGCCGGGAGCATTTGTTCAGATATGTGGAATCGTTCAAAAAAATGTAGGGAGATGAGGGAGGGGGACGGATATCGGGCAAATATGCAGAACGCAGGCCGTGGGAATAATAGTTGTACGAATGGTGGGTCTGTGGGAAAAGCGGTTACATGGGCTGCGGTCGTGCCGCTTTTTGGGGAAGAGGTGCGGGAAGCCTTTTCTGCATGTTAGGGTTGGGGTTGTTTGTTAATCTGCTGGGCAATGATAACGGGTAATGATAACTGTAAGTGGATGAGGGGTGAGCAGCGGTACTGTGAAGGGCCAATGTCCAACGCGGCGTGTTATACATTTCCGGAAAGTGGAGTGGGAAGTTCATGTTGCAGGTTCTCATTGGTGGTAAACAAATAAAAGTAGTCGGAAGGAACGAGGGACCTGAACCCCATCCTCCTTACAGCATCTTATCCCTCCCCTCCCCCCTTATTATACCGTCCCTCCCCCCCACTCAGGCAC
>QLOI01001760.1:38898-59003 GCA_003313605.1 Tuber umbilicatum | reverse complement strand
CCCCCCAATCCCCAACTAAGCCTCACACATGAATTACGGCAGGCTGTCTAATAACCGTCTACGCCCTCTACCAATCCTCGCGCGCGATCCGGGCCGGCGACAAGGCGCGCACCAACCGGATGTTCCGAGCGCGCATATACGGCCAAGCCTTCACCGTAGCCGCCATGTGCGCCGGCAGTTTCTACTGGGCGCGGGATCGCGAGGAGCGGAAGGGCGCTGAAGCTAAGGTAGCTGAAACGAAAGCGAGGGAGAAGCAGGCGGCGTGGATTCGCGAGTTGGAGGTTAGGGATCGAGAGGAGAGGGTGGTGAGTTCTTTTTTTTCTATATCGTGCTTGGTGGGAGGATCGGGCTAATGGTGACGGGGAGGGGGAGGGCAGTTGCAGGAGAGGGCGAAAAGGTATACTACGCTTAAGGAGGCTGCGGCTGCCCAGGAAGCTAAGGCAAAGGCGGGGGAGGGGAAGTAAGCCCCGCTCATACCGGTATTCCGGGGGAGAGACGTTGGGGTGGTGTGCTGTTGTACATATTTCGGATTGAAGGTTGCGTGCGATTGATCCAAGTGCGCAAACTATACAGCACAAGAGTATCAAGCTCTTTTTTCAATTGACCCTTAATGTGTCGTGCAGGACCTATGTCAGGCTCTATCATAACTATTTTACCTGGATGGACAAACCAACGCTAACAATAAGCCATCTACAGTATCACCGCTCATAAAATCACCACCGCCAAGACCACAAGCATCAAAAACATCAAACACTTCATATATTCAACTT
The DNA here is from genome assembly GCA_003313605.1 of Tuber umbilicatum. NCBI lineage: Eukaryota > Fungi > Ascomycota > Pezizomycetes > Pezizales > Tuberaceae > Tuber > Tuber umbilicatum. The sequence goes on along the minus strand of QLOI01001760.1, from coordinate 58,233 downwards.
TCAACCCTCATGACTTCATAGCAATGTATAGTCTATACAGATCCTCTCCTCTTCTCGGGCAACCCAGTCAACCAACAAACCTATTAACACACTACCTCCCTCATGTATAGAAAGAAAAGGAAAGGGAGAACAGCATCATAGCGGAGATGGAGAAGGCATTCGAATGCAAAACTCACTCACTTACTCACCCAAAGAAAAAAAATATAAATCCGCTACAATACCTCTCCACGTCCGCAAACAAGTTACGGTCGTGACATACCAGTACCCGCTTGTCCACTCACTCATGTCATGGATCTCTCACAGCGGACGTCGCTAATAGGGCTCAAGTTGTCCCCGAAAAGAAAAAGAAAAAAGAAAAAAGAAAACAAAGGACACCCATGAACGAAAGGAGGGGGGAGGGGGAACGCAAAACAATACAGTAGACCACGGAGCGAGCCGAAGTGCTCATATAACGCCTTCTCCCAATTCAATACCCATGCAACACACAGACACACGCATGCACAAAAAGAAGACAGAAAGGACCCGCCATGCAAGGTTTGATACTTTCTCGTTCGGCTCAATGCCACTTCCCAGAAAAGAAGGACCTCATGTCGTGGGCTCAACATACCCCGCCAGCTTCGGAAGCATCACTCGATCCGCATCCCTGAATGGATAAATATCTTCACCGCCAGACGTCTCGTCGTCTTCGTCGTAAACCCCGCTGGATCCCCCTTCGTCCTCTTCATCATCATCCTCACCCTCGTCCCGGCAGTCCTGGTCTCGGTCAGAGTATTCGCCTTCCTCATCGATTTCACTTTCCCCATCGCCAGTCTCGTCAGCTGTCATATCCTCCACCCTCGAATCCTCGTTGTCTTCGGTTTCACCTTCGAATTCTTCGTCGTTGTCGCCTGTCAACACTCTGCCACCGAGGTGGACGTCTGAGGGTTGGACTTTGTATTCTAGGGCTTTTTTCCCTTCCTCTATGAGCTGCTCGGCGATGTATTGACAGCGCTTCAGAGAGACGTTCATTTTTGTAGAGGCATCGAGGAGGGCTTGGTGCTTTGACAAGTCGAGGTCCAGTCGGCCACCGTCTGGTGCCTTGTCTTTCTTTGCCTCTAGTTTAACGGCTACCGTGTCGCCATCTTTCTCTTCATCATCTTCCTTCTCGCCGCCTCCATCCTCATCAGATGAATCCCCGCCTTCCCCCTCACTCTCTTCTTCCTCATCTGCATCGCTGCCCTCCCCACCAGATGCGCTCTGAGAGTCAGACAGCTCCTCGCCATCATCATCAGAGAGGCGACCTGAAAACTTCTTCCCCTTCTTCTTTCCCCCACTAGAAAGTAGGGCAAGCCGGCCAGTGCGTGAAAGTCGGCGATAGCGTCTGAGCTCAGCCGTCTGCTTTCTCATCTGGCGTTCTAGTGTCTTATTAATAGCCATTAAGGAAGTGTTTGATATTTCCAAGTCCAGAACCTAAGCCCAAGTATCAGTAATATCCCTCTTGCTTGCTCATGTCATATCTACCTTTCTCTCCCTCCGGGCATTGGCTGCAGCCTCTTCCATTGCCTTGATCTTGGCCTTTGCAGCGGCTTTGGCAGACAAAGCGTCGTCATCGGAAGCCTTACTACTATCTTTGTCCTCCCCCGTAGATTCACCCTTCAACAAATTCATCATATCAATTGTTGAACTAATAGAGAGCGCTCTGCCATGCCTTGCGCCAGCGTCTACACTAGACCTAGGGGAAGAGTGTGGACTCTTGAAGAACTGCGTCTGCGGGCTTGCAACCGGATTCGGGGAACCAAGGGGTGATAGTGCGCCCGTTGGAGAACCTGAAAATGGGACTTGAGCCGTCTGGGGCGATGGGGCTACTGAACCAACCTCCGATCCCAACCTTCTAGGAGGCAAAATCTCTTCCGCCCCATTCGCATACACAAACTTGACATGGCTGCGAGGCTCGGGGTGTGCCGAAGGGGTCGTGGAGATAATAGAGGCTGGCCGAGAGCCGCCCACCATAGATGAAGGTCTTGAAGAAGTAAATTCATTGATATACGCATGAGGGTTCTGAATGAAATCATTCACAGAGCCCGGTTGTCCTGGGGGTCGAGTTGAGAGAACGGGAGGTGTAGGAGAGTGCGATCGAGGAGCAGATGTAGGAATGCTGTCGGCGTGAAAGAACTTGGCAGGTTGCCCCAGGGGTGTCCTCGGTGAAAACAAAGGGGGCGTTGAGGGCACTTTTGCTGATAGCGAAGGCCTCGCCGGTCTCACTTGGTTTGCATGGAAGAATTTAGGGGCAGTCCCATTGCTACCGGCAGTAGGCGAGTTCTGTTTCAAAGGAGCCGGACGTGTCGTAGTTTGCTGACGGTAATTCGACGGTGTCTCCGATCCCATGGATACCCTAGACCCGGTTGCGCTCGATGACCGCTGCTCCAAGCTCGAGGAAGGGCGGGCGGCTGGAAGGTGCAATTCCGAATCAGGTGAACATATCGTCTCCGCTCTCCCCTTCCTCGCAGCAGATCGAGGAGAGCGGGTGGTGACATTCGGATGCAATGAGTTCGGAGCTGGTCGTTGAGAAGCGGCAAGACGTGAGGTCGGTGTGGAGGGGCTAGTATTATTACCGATGTTGGTAGTGTGTAGGGATTTGAGGGGTGGCTTGTTATTCGAGGACATGGAGGTTTTCCCTCTGAGCTTGCGATCTCCCGCTACCGAAGCTATTACTCGGGGAGTGGCGACGACTGGATCGGAAGTTGAAGTAGTTGTGGAGATTGTAGCTGCGGTTACAGTCATGGCGGTGCGCAATCCCTCATTCCTCAGGGCACATGTCCCTATTTCCCCCTTCTTCCTCGTTATGTCCCGGGACGTTGTCCTGAACGGTTCGTCGCGGATTGAGCTGCTAGTAATGAGAGAGGGGGGTAAAATCGGGGGGAGGGATAGACCTGTGAATATTATATTAATATGATGATAATAATGTTATTATGACATTGTACGGTGAACAGTAATTACGGTGCAGTCCCGTCAGGCCTTCAGGAGCCAAGTTCAACCAAAAGAGGAAGAAGGGAAGAAGCGGGTTTAAATGTATGCACGAGCCTGCAACCGCCTACGTGGGGAATACCCTCCCTTTCTATTTTATTTTATTTATTTTTGTTTTATTTTTTTACCCTTTTATTATGTATTTTTGACGGTATTTGTTACTGTATGCGATGCGTGTGCCCGTGCCTTTACTAGTTCGTGGCTTTTCCTCACGACCTGATTCAACCAATTTATTCTCCTAACTCCCCTTCCCACTAACTCTTTTAGGCCTTTTAGATGCGGGTGGTTGAGGGGAGCAATGGCCAAAAATGTTTCGTTCCTTTGGGAATTCCTCCACACAGACGAGAAGGCTGCGATACGGTAGACGTCAGAGTCCAAGTTGATAATGATAAGTCCCGCCATTCTTCCTCTCCTGCCGTAATTGTTCACGCCAACTCAACTCTCGCCGCTTCATGCATGCGATCCAAATTACTCGTACTACAATTGTATACTGTATTACGATACACTACCGCTTTCTCCCCTCGCTGAATCTCCATTCTGTCGACCCCGCTGTTCTGCATCGATTCCCTCGCCCCCAATCAACCGGGCCGGGCAATTCGAGACTTTCGTGATAAATACCCCCCAAACTTTAGCCCAGGCACGATTACCGCCCCTTCAAAGCGGAGAGGTGTTGATGGTTGCGGTGATACGCGGGCTGATGAAAAAAATTTACCTGAGTCTCTTCGTCGAGCCCGATGGCCACGTGACCCGCGATTCATCTAGAATGTGTTTCGTCGACTCGGACATCACTGGCGATGTGCCAATGATCCTGACATTTATTACCGCTTAGGGTCAATTCAATCGCCCCCTGCCCCGCTTGGCATGGTGATTTTCCCAGCATGCTTCTGCAATTACGAGTGATAATACATGACGATGGCTTGTCGAGAGGATGGGGCTAGGGGAAACGCCGTCCTGTGCAGTATGATAGCGCGAGCTGCGGCACCGGTAGGGAGCGTTGCTGTGGGTTGCAGAGGTGTCATATATCAGCGTCCATGTATGATAGCAGACCCGCAGTTACGAGTCCATATCAAGTCAACTCCTTGTTCCACGATACCCATATGATATCTCAATCGTTGCCACCCTTACTAAGCAGACTTTGGAACATTACTGAATTTCAAGGTCCCGTGAAACCCATGTCGCACACGTCTCCCCAGCGAAAACTGAGCAAACGCGTCTTCCCGCTTTCGCCCATCACATTCCACGACATTCCTAAAATCACGGATTCATTTCTAACGCCTCCCGGCCTCCCCCTCTTTTCGACATACGGTACCAGAGATACAAACCGTGCGTAATATGGCGTCCGAGGATAGTAAACCACCACCAGAAGTGGAAGAAGCAGGCCATACTTCTCTCCGACATTCTCTACTCGGACCATCACTGCTCAAGGCCGGACAGGACAAGGTGGATCAAAAGAAGGTTGGGGAAATCATATACAACGCTTCGAAGGGGTCGAAATTTTTCAAGCATGAGGAGAAGAGGGATGAACAGGTACGTATGTCTCTACCGTTCAGCCTTCCCCGGGATCCTCTTAATTAATCGGGTTCTGCCACCATCACAGCTTACAAAACGTATCGAGATCATCCTGCGACGGAAAAAACATCTAGAGTCCTTGGACTTATCCGTACAGATAAGGAGGGTGGACGAAGAGGTGTGAGATAAACGGAAATATGACAAAACCGGCTCCAGGTGTCTTATAGATTCGGTCTCTGACCTTTGCGCAGATCGCTGCTTTGGAGGCCTCGCGAGACCTCTCCCAGATTATTGTGCATGTCGACTGCGATGCTTTCTATGCGTCGGTCGAAGAGCTTGATCGGCCGGAGCTTAAAGAAGGTATAGACGGCTCTCCTGCCCTATGTACAGTGCCCAGCTGCGAGGCCCTTAGGCTGACAGAGCCTAGTTCCGATGGCGGTAGGCGGTGGGGTCCTAACGACATGTAACTACAAAGCTCGTGGCTTTGGCGTACGGAGCGGAATGGCGGGGTATATTGCGAAACGTGGGCGCTTCCAAATCCTATAAAATGTGTTGTCCTAACCCTTTTTAGAGCTTTGCCCGCAGCTGGTTTTCCTACCCTTGAGCTTTCACAAGTATACCGCAAAGGCCGAAGAGGTCCGCGAGGTTCTGGTTAAATATGACGATAGGTATGAAGCGGCGAGCGTAGATGAGGCCTTTCTAAACATTACGGGTGTACGTCTTGCTGCCGGTGCTCTCCCATTCCGCCTTTATAACACAATCGATTCTCAAGCACTATTGTACGAGTAGTATCTAGAAGACCATAGAGATATGACCCCCGACCAGGTCGTCGAACAAATCCGCCGCCAAGTTCTCGAACGCACTAAAATTAGTGTCTCTGCTGGAATCGCACCAAATGCAAGGGTATTCTTCACTACTCCCCCTACGGTGGTTACCAAAAAAGAAGGAAAAAGACTCTAAACCGGAAAATATTGATAGCTAGCAAAAGTCGCCTCAAACCAAAACAAGCCAAACGGCCAATTTGTAACTACTATCGCTGCTCCCCTTCTTCCCCTCTAACCCTTTTTTCGCAAACCTAACCCACCAAACTAGCGCATCCCCAATGACCGCGAAGCAGTAATGTACTTCATGCGCACCCTCCCTGTGCGCAAAGTCAACGGGGTCGGCCGGGTGTTCGAGCGCGAGCTCGACGCCGTGGGGGTAAAGACCTGGGGCGACGCTTTCGCCCTCCGCGGCATCCTAAGCAGGCTCTTCAGCGAGAAGGCGTGGTCATTCCTACTGAATTGCTATCTCGGCCTCGGCAGGACCTACATCCACCCTGTGGCCGAATACGAGCGCAAGAGCCTGGGCACCGAGAGCACCTTCAAGGACCTCTCCGGCCCCGGGCCGCTGCGCGAGAAACTCCGCTCGACGGCACAGGAGCTGGAGAAGGATCTGCTCGCGGCGAACCTTGCCGGACGTACCATCACTGTTAAGGTTAAGCTGCACACCTATCAGGTGCACTCCCGCCAGAAGGCCCTACATCGCGCGATCGCTTCCGCGGAGGATTTGTATAATCACGCATTGCCGCTGCTGCAGGAGCTTGAGGGTGAATTCCAGCCGTTGAAGATTAGACTAATGGGCCTGCGCGTGACGCAGTTGTCTAGCACTAGGAAGGACACTGGGAAGATTAACAACTTTTTTAAGAACCTTCCCCAGTCGGCGAAGCGGAAACGCCCCGAGCAAGAACATTGGCATGGGCAAGGAGGAGGAGGAGAAGAAAGCCCGCCAGCAAAACTCCAACGCTCCAACGCGCAGATAGATCAAGAGGAGGCCGAATGGGAAGTCTGGCCCGATGAATCACTCGACGGGCTATTACCGAGCGGGCACTTGTCCCAGGAAGTCCAGGACGAGGAGCAACTCGCTATAGAAGAGGCTATAAAGGCTTCCTTAAACATGCCCACCGAGAATACTCCACAGAACCCCCCACCACCATCGAAGATGGTGGCTAAAGAGGAGAGGTGGGAGTGTCCGATTTGTGCGAGGTCGTTGCCGGCCGATGATGCGGTTTTCAATGAACATGTGGACTTTTGCCTCTCACGGGAGACCATCCGTGAGGTTATTCAGGAATCTGCTGGCGCGAAGGTGGTGAAGGAGCCCGAGCGGAAGAAGGATACGAAGGCGCGACTAAGGAGACCAGAGCCTAAAGGTGGGGGGATGGATAGATATTTTCTCAAGCTACAATGAGTGTAGTGTATCATTGTTTGTGGATTTTGTGGTGTTTGGCATAGAAGGAGGGGGGGGGGGGCTACGATGGTATTTCTTTTTTCTTTATGAAATATATCCCACAATGACGAATCGCGGCGGAAAATGCGAGGTAGATTCAATATAGATCTCACGACTCCATAAAATCCATTACACAATCCGCCGGGCCTCGGTTGGGTAGAAGGATGAAAATCAGAATGCTCCATCCTTGCGCCAATGATCAAAAAACAGAGGAGTGATACAACGGCCAAAACAGGAGAAAATAACGGATGCGGGGGGGTCAGGATATGGATATGGAAGGAAACATCTCAGGGCTAGAAGCCCTCGGTAATGACCGTGCTCGATGCAAGACATACCTTGCTTAGAATACCGTCAGAGATGATATCGCCTTATTCCTCAGGACTTCAAAGATGAATCCAGGGAATCCATATAGTTCTATTTAGGGTTATTAATTTCTTAAGTTTATTTAATGGGGTTAAACGGGCAAATCATACCTGTATTACCAAACGTACTTTCACTTCCACCGGGTACACCCTTGACATCAACCTTATCCGCTGCGCTCTCATTATCTTCCCACCCACCCAATAGTTCACAACTACTACTCGGCGAATCACTCCCCCGGTTCAAGGGCATAGGTCTCTGTCCTTCTCCGAATCTTTCGCGGAGCAGGGGCAGCGCCTCATCGAATCCCATCTCACTGTTCAGCCGTAGCTCCTTTGCTTTCTTGGAGTTTGTCGAGAGCTCTATGCTCCAACAGGCTCGTCTGTATCGTTGAAACTCGAAACTGCCAGGTACGTTTCCGTGAAGGATGATTTTAGTAGCTACCGGGTGCGAGGACGAGCGGGTTGCAGATATGAATATATCCATTCCGTGGTGGAAGTAGTTGTAGAAATAGTCACTGTTTGATGTCGCAGAGACGTCGGACACATCTTCCTCGTCGTCAGATTGAGCATCTTCTGGCTCTGTATCATCTATATCATCTTGGTGACCTCTTCCATTTATCCCTCCAGATAGAGATCTAGTTCTATGAATGGATAGCCTGTGGTCGTGCTTGCGGTATATCGCGCTTGGAGGACCTAGCTCTGTGATAAGATCCTGGGGAGTGGTCGAGTGCAATGTAATCCAAAAGGGTTGGTTATGCCGTCGAATTATTTCCACCTTATTTTCATCACGAAACTTGACAAACTCCACCTCATCGTTTGCAGAAGACAATCTAGCACCGGCCCCATTAACAAGAGGTGATCTTGGGTTCTGTACTGGTCGGGTGAATAAGCCAGTTCGTGCCTCTAGCCAGGACGAACCAATAAAAATGGCCATGCTACTGGCAGGCTGGGCGTCTGGTGACGAGAGCACAGATACGAAATCCGCACTTTCCTTCCAGGCTTCCTTATTGATTGGAAATGAGAACGCAACTCCAGGATACGATAGCACATAAACACCCTCGTCCTCCATGTACTCTCCTGGATACGTGGGCCCAAAAAGCTTATTGTAAATGCTCCGAAAAGTAGGACCGCCCGCCCCTGTTCCAGGCCTGGTCAGTTCACCGCTATTATAGGACAATCTGGATTTCTGAAAGTCTAGCACTTCGATGAGCCGGAGGCGTTGGTCTGGTCCATCGAAACGAAGACGCAGACCGTTGGAGTCAAGCATGAGTACGATCGGGGAAGCTAACGGCGCAGCAGGGTCATAGATTACCGAGATGGAGGGAAATATGCGATGTTGAGCACGGAGACGACTGAGGACATCGTATAAAGAAGAACCAAGAACTGTCAACCCGTAGGGAGTTAGCTGGGAGGTCGAGTAAAGCTATTGAAGCGCAGCTGGGGGTATACCAAGAAATCCAAGAGCTTTGCTTGGTTGTATCTGAGCAGTTCCCTCGATAGAGGAAGCCATGACTAAAAGCGGGAATCTGTTTCGCAGAAGGGAGGTAGAGCCTTGTTTGTAAGGGGGGGAGGGCGTCAGTGGAGAGTAAAGGTGGTTTGTTCGGGTCGAGGAGGGGAGGGAACGGAGTCAATTAAAAAGTACAGTAAGTTAACGGCACGAATACAGTACGAGTAGTGCTAATAAAGGACTGCACCTCATGTATGATATGGATAGTTATGCAACAGCAATGATTGTCCACTCGGAAGGTCATTCGTCACTGGCTTGAGGCCTCCCAGTCAGGGATCGATGATAAGCTAAGCGAATTGTTCGTAATCTGATCGGCCTTACTGGAAACGGATATTGATTAGCAATGTTTGATCAAATATGGTAACCTCTGCCCAAGGATAGTAAGACGAGGAATGTATGATAGCACATTTAACTTCAGATGGCTGCTTGGCCTTCAGAAGGAATGAGAAGGCCAAGACGTGGTCAGGGTGGAAACCCCCATCGCGCCGCGCGTGTGTGTCTTCCTGCTTGTGGAAGTGGTCTAACTTTATTCATCCCTCTCTAGCGGTGGCTTGTCGTCTTCCTCCTTTCCTCCGTCACCTCAACTCAAAAGTACCATTATACGGTGAAATAACTATCTTTCACTTCAACCTACCACTTCCTTCATCCACAACTTTCACCGGCCGACAAACCTCGAACCCCAAAATACAAATACGAACGAGAAAGAGAATACAATCAACAACGCAAATCATCGCTATTTCACTCCTCTCTCGTTACCCTACCGACAGGAGCCCCGGCCGCTTGTCTCATTCCATTGTATCGCCTTCGTCAACACCCACCAACTCTCCTTCAGCCACCTCTCCTCTAGGCTCGGTCTTTACTCTTCATCAACTCCTACCCCTCCTTCGACTTTCCCTCTATACATTTTGCCTTGATATTCCAAAAATTAGTCTATCCGAATCTGCCATGTCTCATGCACGTGCTTCCACTCAGTCTCAACGTTTTGCCCAGTTTAAGCTTGTCCTTCTAGGTATGCTTTGATCACCCCACCGTTCTCCTTGTTGAAATTTATTCTCCCATCGCTTTTCCCCGCTGTCCTCCAAATTTCCGTTTTTATCTGACTGAAATAGGTGAATCTGCTGTTGGCAAGGTTGGTGTTCATTCCGCGCATCCAAATGTGGTCTTTGCTTATCTAACTAAAATTTTAGAGCTCTTTGGTACTTCGATTTGTTAAAGTAAGTTCTTCGGAGCGAGGCAGCCTTCCGTGATGAACGGGAGAAGGGAATTTTACTTGTGCAATTATGTTGTTGACGTAGATTCTCCAATAGGATCAATTCGACGATTATCGGGAAAGCACAATCGGTGCTGCATTTCTCACACAGACTATAGCTCTGGATGAAACCACCACCATCAAATTTGAAATATGGTAGCTATCCGCCTACTCGATATGCATTAGAATCTCGTATTACCCTGGTCTAACTTCCAGATTTTTCTTTCTAGGGACACCGCCGGTCAGGAACGCTATAAGTCATTGGCGCCCATGTATTATCGTAATGCCAACTGTGCTGTCGTGGTCTACGACATTACCCAAGCTGTTAGCTACCTAAATTCTTTTTGTCAACTCAATGCACGCCCTTGTAACATGAACTGACCCTACTTTTAGTCTTCGCTAGACAAAGCCAAGGCGTGGGTCAAGGAACTTCAGCGTCAGGCGAATGAGAACATTGTTATTGCGTTAGCTGGTAACAAGCTTGATCTTGCATCGCCAGCAGGTTCTCCTTCAAAACGAGCTATTGAAACTACCGAGGCCGAAGCGTATGCGCGGGAAGCTGGCCTCCTCTTCTTCGAGACCTCAGCGAAGACCGCCGAAAACGTCAAGGAACTTTTTACTGCTATTGCAAAGAAGCTGCCGTTGGACCAACAGGGACCTAGGGGAGCAACAAGAACTGGTGCTGCTGGTGGTCGAGGCGTCAACTTGGGCGGTGCAAACGCAGCACAACAGGGGGGGTGTAATTGCTGAGTGACTCCAGGGTAATGTGTACATGGATGGGATCAAAGGTGTTCTTATGTGCTTTTTTTTCTCTTTTCTCTTTTTCTCTTGTTCGCCTAGTCTCTCTGTTCGGTAGTCATCTCCTATGGTGGTGGACCTGTGGGGGACCCTATATTGTGGCCGGTAAACGAAGGATTGTAGTAATGATATTTGGGAACGGCAATGGCCGGGACAGTTTGAGGGAAGATACGCAATGCTGTTTTTTTACTCTTTTTCATCTTTATTGCTTACACCCCCATCCCCTTTCTCGCTACTCGAGCGTTGACGCAAGTCCAGGCGTCCCGACCAGAATCCTCCCGTACGAATTTCTACTTTTTTGTATCTTTATGGTGGATTGTGGGCCGCGATGTTGCTAAGTTATCTTTCACTGAGACATCTCGAAAATCATAAATGGTAGTACTCTGGGATTTCCTTCTCATGCTCCCCCATGCACTTTCGGTTCTTTTTGCTACGACTAGCACTGTTTCTAGCCGTTCTTCCCTTTTTTGGTGCAGTTTATCGCCATAATAGAGCTTTTGAAATCTTTATTCGAATCTGGTCCTCCTTCTGAAGACTTTGAGTTAAGGATCTTTCCTTTCCTTTGTTTCTTACTTTATTCCCATCTTTCAATGAAGTGTCATCTAATTTACGAGAGCACGTATGTTACTGGATGATATGATAGATTTTGTCACAGCAAGGGCATCTACACCAATTTACTGTAGGTCGCTATGAGTATGATACAGTGCCTGTATTTATTTGTGGTTCGGGTGGGAGGAGAAAGAATGGTAGTTTAACTACACTAGCTGTTCTGTCCGTGAAGAAGGCTTTTTCATTCTTATTTCCATTTTCATTTTGGTTCGTTCTTTAGATATGGGTGAGAGATTCTCATACAAGTAAATTTTGACGACGATGAATGGTAAAGGGGGGGAGGAATCCTCGGGGTTGAACAAGAAATTCCTATGATACTCGTACAAGTACAGTACTTGTAAATATAATGAGGAAAGTACGCCGGAAAGACTCGCGGAATGTCTCGGCATCATCGAGAAACCCTCGTTCAAGAAAATCAACCTTTTATCGCAACCAATCGTCACCTCCGCCTCCCCTCCAACCCCGGTACTCCCTGATCCTTTTGATTTTCGTTTGTCGCACTTCACCTCCTCTTCCCCACCACATTCACTTCACGGTTCTGGTCAAAGAGCATCCCGTCAACTCAGAATGCTGCGCCTGTCCTCATCGGCTTCGGCCAGAGTAATCAACTCCTCAAGACCTTCCATCATCAACCAACAACGTCATTCGGTCAAACTTCAACAGACACAACACCAGCAACAGGTATCTATTCATCCCTCTCAACAGATGTTCCACTTTCATTGATTTTTCTCGGGAGGAGACAGCACTAGTGAATTTTCTGATGGATCTTTCGCTAATCGCAATTGCACAATGTGCATCTTTTATCCAGAGATTTCTAGCAAAAGCAAAAGCTCCTCCACCTAGTACAAACGCCGAAGGGAGCATCAAGGATACCAAATCCCCAGTCCTTCCTGGCAGTGCAAGTCCAGCGACTCCCGCAAAGTCTCCTGCAGCAGCAGTTTCACCTTTATCTCCCGCACCGAAAACAACCACAACTCCCGCAACTCCATTAAATACTTCACATATTCAAGTACCACCTACTTCGCCTCCTCCCACGAAAACACAGACGTCCCCGCCAGCACAAGCGCCTAAAGTTCCTCCTCCTCCGACTGCAGCAGGCGGCGGATCTTCTACTCCGCCGCCCCCATCACCAATATCATCTCCTGTGACTTCACCAAAAAAGCCTAAGAAGACCCATCGGTTCCGGAATTTTGTCGTTGGGTTGACATTCCTTACAGGGTTGTCCTTCGCCGGTGGAGTTTTCTACTCTTTAAAATCTGATAACTTTCATGATTTTTTCACTGAGTACATTCCATTCGGGGAAGAAGCGGTTCTTTATTTTGAGGAACGCGAATTCCGCCGGAGGTTTCCGAACGCACTTTCTCGTGTTGCCCCGCCACCCATCGACTCCCCCAAGGTAGTTATTCCTAAGGCTTCTGGTGCAACATGGAAGGTTTTTGAGCCCACCGAGAATAAGAAAGTGACAGATGTGGGTAAACACGGGCCTCACATTTCTTCCAAAGGCACAGTAGAACAGGGGAAAGAGAGGGGCAATGCAATAGATGCACCAGTTGGTTCGGGGACTAATACCGCCGGGGTCGGGGTTATTGAAAAGCCAGGAAAACCAAAAACTCCAACAGCCCAGATAGCTCTGATCGACGTGAAGGATGTAGAGGATCCTGTTGTGCGCGATTTAGCCAAAGCGGTTAATTCCATCATTACTCTTGTGAATAAGAGCGAATCCCCTGATGTGTTCAATTCGGTTATCGCCACGGCCAAGTCAGAGCTTTCACACTTGAATTCGCAGATTGCATCCATAAAGCAGGGCTTAGAGAAGACTGTAAAGGAGCAGGACCTGGAATTTACCACCGCTGCCCAAGGTTTGCTCAAAAATGTGGACAACGAAATCACAAATATTGAGCATAAGTGGAGAGAAGAGTTCGAGAATGAGCGCGAGAAGATGGCCCAATCATACCGGGAGAAGCTCCACACAGAGCTTCAACGCTCCGGTGAGGTAGCTGAACACCGCCTTCGGAACGAGTTGCTTGAACAAGCAATTGTGATGAAGAGAAAATGGATTCGGGAGATCGAAGACTGGGTCGAGAGTGAGCGTAACGGACGACTCGGAAAATTGAAAGAGCTTGGCGGATCCGTTGAAGAATTGACAAAGCTCTCAACCGCTTGGACTGATATCCTTGATGCCAACCTGAAGACCCAACAGATGCACGTGGCACTAGAAGCTGTCAGGGCAGCGTACGAATCTCCCGAACAGCCAAAGCCATTCCTACGGGAATTGGCTGCCTTGAAGGAAGTAGCAGATGATGACGAGGTTGTTCGGGTGGCCATTGCTTCCATCAACCCTCTTGCATACCAGAAGGGCGTCTCAACTCCCACTCAGCTGATTGATCGTTTCCGCCGTGTTTCTAATGAAGTTCGGAAGGCCTCTCTGCTCCCAGAGGATGCCGGAGTTGCCGGTCATGCTGCCAGTTGGGTTTTGAGCAAGGTTCTCTTTCGGAAGAAAGGACTTGCCCAGGGAGATGACATGGAGAGTATCTTGACCAGAGCCGAGACCTATCTCGAGGAGGGGGACATCGACAATGCTGCTAGAGAAATGAACCAGCTTAGTGGGTGGGCGAGGGTGTTAGCCAAAGATTGGCTCAAGGAGGCGAGGTTGCTTTTGGAGGTCCAGCAGGCTGTTGAGGTATGTGACATAACTATGGCTTTCCAACACTCACGAGGACTACACTAATGATATTCGGATAGGTTATCGCTGCGGAAGCCAGACTCCAAAGCCTGCGGGTACACAGATCGTAGCACTAGCGATGATAGTTGTAGAGAACAATTGTGCCTAGAATCTTCTAATTTTTCGCTTGACCATTTCTGGGATTGAACAAAAGCAATTCTTCCGTTTTTTCTTTTCCCCTTCCCTCTTGTTTCACTTTTCGGCAACTTTCGGTGGCGGTGGGTGATGTTTATGAGGTCCGAGAAAAGCAAGTGGGAGAGGTGGTGTGGATCTTGACGGGTGCAACTCCTGTACGAGTAGAATATCATTCCGGTATGTAAATTTACCTGTCTATTGGGTTTTTCCTTCTATTTTCTGTTTTCTGTTTTTTTCTTTGTTTTTCTTCCCTCTCTGTTTTTTTGCTTTTGTCCAAGGAGTGCTTTTGGTTCCCGAGCTTGATCGAGATGTGTTCGTTATAACTTAGACCCAGAAATTTCATGATAGATTGTTCAACCTGATTCTCTAGCCCCCTCTGTTCACAAGGCAAAGAACTTTCCCCCCTCCCCTCCACACGCCGGACACTTATCATAGTCTCACACCCAAGAGCCCAAAAGTCCCAGTGCCTAAAGTAACTTGCCAAACAATTGCGCACCTTACCCCAGCGCAGTACTGTCTCAAAAATGGTAGGGTATGATACGTATAGGTAGACTTCCCAAACCACAATTCAATCCACCCATGGTACCGGGCTCACCTATCATGCTTACTGTGCCCACATCTCACCCGTAGCGCGCGTGCCTATTGCTCAAAAGGACGAACGAACCCACAATCCGATCAACCAACCAGCCTGAAACCACTTATCATAACTTGCTAAACAAAGCAAATATTATTACACCCGCACTCACTCACCCACTCACAGAAGGAACAAACAGGGTGAGCGCTCGTGATTCCATCCATCCTAACGCCTCACAAAGCCTCAGCTCCATCAAGCCTCAAAAACAAAAAGCCACCACCTCCCGAGAGGATAATCCCACCTCAGCGAGTGACTCCACATGACCGACAAACTAGCCCAAACCCGATACCCGTGGGGCAGTGTCTGCAAAAGCGCAAAAAAGGGAAAAGGGGGAAAGAAAGAAAAAAGAAAGAAAGGAAAAAGAAATGAAAAAGAAAACCCCCACAAGAGCATAGCAGCAAGTTTGGTACGGGTGTAAACTACCGAAAGCGAAAGCGAAGCGGGGGAATAAAGAAAGTAAAGTACTAGTACAAGTTACGATGGAATGGAAAGAAAAAAAAAAAAAAAAAAACTCGAATCCCAAACCCTGCCACAACCTATCGTATACCGACCAAGCAATGCCACCGGAACCCCCCGCGGGTAGGTCGTATCGGGCACTGACCGGAACCGCTCTGGTATACGGTAGGTCACGGCATCCACCATTACGAGAGAGGGAGAGAGGTGTGCAGAGCGTGCTCGGGTTTTCCTGGGGTTGTGGGGGTGCGTTCCGGGTAGTCCCGGTCCACTCCCTTCCATGCCCTCTGTCCGGCAGGGATGCGTCTTGGTATTCTTGTGTTATTCGTTGTGGCTTAGTAAACCCGGATGATGTTCCGGTATGTCAATTATGTTATGCGGTGGATTATCGCTTTCATTGGGTTGGGGTTGAGTACGGGGGGTCCTCGGGCTCCTTCTTCCTTCCTGTCTTGTTCGTCTGTTGGGTTGGTTGCATCGGATTTTGGTAGAGGGGGCGGTCATGGGCTGTCACTCGAGTGGTACAGGATGTATCGTACCGGGTTGAATTGCGGCTCTGGGGGTGAACCACCGGGACGGGGGGTGGCAGTGGTTAAGCGCAGGGTTTGAGGAGGAAGTATAGCTGTTTTACGATTGGGGTGCGGTTTTGGGAATGGTTCCGGCCCACGACGGGTTAACGGACTTTGTTTGTAGGGTGGCCAAGTTTAGTGATGATTGTGACGACAGTAAGGTGTCCATCGTCCGTGAATCGCACGGAACACCACATCCTGGCTATGGCACAGTATCGCGCTGTAAGTTACCGAGTGGGTGAATTTAAAATCCCTCCCGCCTTACGAGAGTGCTTGTATCCTCATGGGCAGTGACGGGCGCCTTGGCTGACTACTGTAGAGCGAACGATTCAGGGAAAGTAAAGCATATTCGGACTTTAAGGAATCCCCAGAGGGGGGTGGAGAGGGCCGCCCGGAAACCCCGGGATTGTAACATTATCTATATGTGCTATAGTGGTAAGCAAGTAAATGTATGGTATATTATAGGTATGGTAGGTATGGCACGGTATGTGGGAGAAGGGGGAAAAGTCAGAAAAGAACATCCTCAATACACCGGTGTCCGTAGCCCCAGGAAGCTGCCGTACGATATCAAATCAAATCTATTTAGCAAGCCTCAATAGCAATAAACCCGGGTAAGTTAGGTGGGGTAAGCCTAATGGGAGAGGGGAAAGTGTATGGCGTTTTTGGGCGAAATGGGCCGGTCGAGTTTTTGAATGAGGAAAAGGCATCCAAACCTAGCACGATGCTGCACTGTACAGTACGTGCGTTTCGTGTCTGATCCGGTCAAGGGAAGCCCGCGCCGCAGGGCTAGCAGCTAGTTGGCTAGTTGGAGAGGGAAATCGGTATAGACAGATAAAGTATGATAAATTGTTCTAGCTGTTGTAGTGAAGTAGATCAATTTACTATTGGTGGTACTACTGTCTGTCTAGGATATGTGATGGTTTTACAGCATACGGGTATGTATGATATGTGCGGTGCATGTAGTGCGCCTTTGTCTGAGTACTGTCTTTGATCGTCCTAAGGCTTGGGCTGATCAGAGTGTGTGATGTGCTTGGACTAGTTAGTAATGGTTGGACCACTTGTATTGACACAGTACGAGTTAGCTGCACAGTACTGTACGTGACCTAACTGATAGATGAACCTCACCATATTTTTATATTTTTTTTTTTTTTTGGTACTATACATCAGGTAGTGAGAGGGTAGAGTACGAGTAGCCGGGGCTGCCTCGCCGAATTGGTCACACAAAGAAGGGCATTTTTCTCTTTTTCTTGCTTCAGACGGGCAGCTTCGCCGTTGGAATTTTTTTCTCAACTCGCCAGCAGAAGGAATGGAAATTAAAGGGGTCATCAGCGTATTATGGCCTTCGGAACATGGCGAGCGGTTGTCACACAAGTACCCTTTTGATCGAGAGGGTGACCTTGACCCTAGATTCTTTCCTTCTCGTCGTCCTATGGTCAGCGAAACGGGTGATTTTGGGTCTCAGGGGGCGGGCACTTCAGATATCACTCTGAAACCGGAACTTTTGTTTTTCCGGTTAGATATCGCCAAATTAATCTACCGGATCGCCAACATTGAGTTGGTTTTTTCCTCTTCGTCATGACCGTATTCACTTTTATGCGTTTTCAACACCCGGCCCGAGCAGTAGCTTTTTGGCGGGTATCGACATCCCACCCGAGTGCACCTTTAAATTTATAATCCATGCGCTCGTATTTAGTATCCAACTAGCGCTAAGGTTTTTGCACACACAACTACTGTACTGTAGCGACTTTCGTCCGGTGCCTCTTTGTGATAGACGAGATTGAATGGTAGAAGCGAGAAGAATGGTAAAAAAGACGCCAACATACTCCCCTTTCCCTGTACAAACATCTCAAGTCGGGCTACACACAATGACTCAGGCGGGACTGACTCCACGCACCAATCACCTCCCCCCTAAATCTAGCATGACCTAGATATTGGAACTAGCCCTGCCGTTGTTTATGTTTGGGATTTTTGCTACAAACGATGTAGACTCTGCCCTTTCTGCGGACCGACTGTTGGGCGTTTTGCAAGGCTCTGTCAGCACAACCGAAAATGTCAAGAGAACAGAGAGCAAACGAAGTGGAAATGAAAGGGGGGGGGGGACGAGGCTCAAAATTGATGAATATGAAAGGAAAATTGGGGTCGACAGGAATAACGTGATCACAGTACCTTGCAGCACTCGCACAGTTTTTTGACTGCCGATCGCACCTTCATCCCACGTTCTTGATTGTGGTTGTGAGTGTGGGCAACCATGTTCCAAGAGCGGTGGACAGTTAGGGGTGTGAGGTTTGTGTTTGAAACAAAAGGCCGAGAAGCGAGAGACGGAGTTAGCGAGGTCGAGAAGGGCTGCCTAGCTGTGAAGCAGGGCAAAAGTTTTGGAATTGTGGATGATGATGAGAGGGAATAGGCCATGATGTAAGATTGTCGTCGGTAAAGGGCGAGACGAGCCCAGGGGGCTCCCCAAAAGTTGACAGCCGGCATTTGGAGGGGGGGTGAATATTGACGGGCGAGAGCGAGGCGGAGGTGAGTACTTGGTGGGCGTGGGGGGGGAGTATGATACGATGAGAGGGAAGAGTTTGGATTGGTTCGTTGGCGGTTACCTGGGGCTTGAGGTGTGGGTTATCGTCGGTTATCGTAAGGTCTGCAGTGAGATGGTGGAAAAACTCTGGGGGAAGAAATTGCATGGGACGATGATGCGGGGCGGTGTCTGATGTCAAGAGTGCGAAAGGGTAAGGGGAGAAAAAAAATGGAAGCTTGGTGGGGTTAGAGAAGGGATGAACCGGGAATCTGTGCCGGCAATGGTAGATGAGAACACCAACGGGGGGAACGTGGAAGGAACGAGAGAAAAAAACCTCCGATGAGTGTCAATGTTTCCAGTATCGGTGTTGGGTGCTGTTAGCTATCCTCAAACCCATTACAACCACTGCCACCAACACCTCTTCAACCAACAACACCATCACCATCGACCATGGTTGCCGCATTTTGGCTTTTTCTGAAATGGGGCTCACAGACATCGCAGTCAACCGAATCCAACCGGAGGCTCTGCCCCGCTTGCTCCACCATAAGCATGATCAGATGAAGAAAATAAGAAAAGAGAGAGCGATCCGGGCGAATGAGGGTCAAGATCACAATAGATTTTGTGAACGGAAGACCTATACTGCTGTATGGTACTTTCCTATGCCATGTTTCATTTCTGTCGCTGGCTTAACCACTTGACAAGTTCTAGAAACATCACAAAACGTTTAACTGCCGAAGTTTTACTGTAGCAACAGTATCGTCAACATCATCGCGGACGCGTCTCGTCTTCTCCTGACTCAACACTTGGTCAACGCACTCAACGGTTCGTCACCTGTTCCCAGTTGCCCTCTTTTGCGGTCTGCAGTACGAGTATACTATTCCTATTATATCTGTCTAAAAGACAGGGCGAACGAGTAGCTACTTGCAAGGGGGCGGAGCAATGCACTGATCAGAATCATCCTCTATTGTGGCTATTCCGAGGAAGGAAGAGGAGGGAGAAGGGGGGGGG